>PVHY01010116.1:22139-53392 GCA_004024945.1 Uropsilus gracilis
ATATATATATATATATATATATATATATATATATATATATATATATATATATATATATATATATAGCGAGATCTAGTCTGGAAAAAAAAAAAAAAGACCTAGGACCTCTTATATACCTCTCTTCAATTTGCTCATCCATCATTATTTTCAACTCTTCTCCAAGCAAGAATAAACAGAAACCCACATTTCTCAGGAGTTTCTCACAGAACTGAAAGCCAGAAATTGAAAACCTGAACTTGGCAAAATGAAACTGTGTTCCTCCCAAATGGGCTTGCTTCCTTTCTTCACATGTTCTCATCGTCCTAACATATACTGTGGTCCCAGGTGTTATTCTTACTAATCCATCTACATAGGAAACCCTTCTACCTTATCCATTTAGCAAACTGACTCAATTTTCTTTTCCTTTTTTTCTTTTTTGAGACTAGGTCTCGCTGTGTTGCCCAAGGTTGTCTTGAACCCGCAGACTCACGTGATCCCCAGCCTCAGCCTCCCAGGTAGCTGGGCTTATAAGCACACACCATGAAGCCCGGCTTGGTTCATTTTTCAAGACATAGAAGTAATGTTACCCTTCCTGGGAACAGCAACACCTGCCTCTTTGTCCTCTGGGTCAATTGTCCTAAGTAACCTAAGCAAACCCTAAAAGAGCACCGATTTTATCCTACAGGGTTAGTTGAGGCTAGGTCTCGCTATATTGCCCGGGGAACTGCAGACTCTGGTTGCCCAGGGTACCCTGGACTCAAGCGATCCCCAGTGAACCCAAGTAGCTGGAATTACAGGTGTGCACCACCACACCCAGCTATTTTTTGAGACTAGGTCTCGCTGTGTTGCCCCCGAGGTGGATCTCAAACCCGCAGACTCAAGCAATTCCCAGTCTCAGCCTCCTCTCCTAGGCTAGAATTAAAGCCGCATACCACCGCGGCCAGCTAGGTTTAGTTGTTTCTTTCTAATACTGTCACATAACTGAGTGCAATGGAAAGGCTTGTCATCTTTATATTTGTATTTCTGTATTTAATACTAGCTAGTAACCCTTAGCATAGTGGAAGTCCTTAAAATACATGTTGATTGAAAAAGTAAATCAAAGTGGTATATCAAAAGTAGACTTCAGTGGTATTTGGTTAGAAGGGAAATAGGAATGAGCAGGCCGGGCACGGTGGCTTGTGCCTGTAAGCTTCAGCCTATGAAGCGGCCGGGGCTAGGGATCGCGGTTCGAGGCCCGCCTGGGGCCTGCAGCGAGACCTAGTTCCAAAAAAAATTACAGCTGGGCGTGGTGGCGCGCGCCTGTCATCCCAGCTACCTGGGAAGCTGAGGCTGGGGATTGCTTGAGTCTGTGGTACCCCGGGCAACGAGAGCCTGCGGTTCCATGGGCAAAAATAGCGAGACCTAGTCTCAAAAAAAAAAAAAAAAAAAAAAAAGAAATAGGAATGAGCAAAGGTGGTGAAGGGGTGAGTTGATTGGTAGTGGGTAGAAATTTTGCTTTTGGCAGAGATCATAAGAAAATACATACAGATGTTCAACTATAAAGTTATATATCTGAAATGGATATGAAATTATTAATCAATTACTTTAATAAAAATTTCAAAAAAGAAGAAACTGAAAAAGTGAACCAAAGAACACCAACAAAGTAAACATGAGTGCAATTCCACGTTATGTTGCATTTTATTCATTGTCAGAGCCAGGAATTTAGGAAATACATCCAAGTCCTCTGTCTTCCCCAACTTTAGTTTTTATTCCATCCCTCAGAATAAAGAGGCTTAAAATAGTCAGGTATGGTGGTGCACGCCTGTGATCCAAGTGCTGGAAGGCAAGAGGCCAAGGATCGCTTGAGTTCGCAGGTTCAAGACTACCCCGGGCAACATAGTGAGACCTGGTCTCGAAAAAGCAGCCGGGCGCGGTAGAGGGTGCATGGAATCCCAGCTACTTGGAAGGCTGAGGCTGGAGATCACTTGAGTCCACGGGATCAGAACTGCCCAGGGCAACATAGTGAGACATAGTCTCAAAAGAAAAAAAAAAAGACTTAAAATACCTCAAATTTCCTCAAATTCTTATGTCATATACAAATTCAAGACTCATCACTGTCTTTTTATCCAGGATCTTTCGTCAAGAACAGCATCTCTGACATCTGTAGCACTAGTACACGACAAACAAGAAAACAAACTACATTTTATAATCATTGTCCAAACCGCGAGGTTGCACAAGTCTCTTTAGCTATTAGTGGAATTATGGGTGTCTAATTCTGCTCAATAGAGGTCAAGATTTATAGGTAGAACTTTTTCTGGATCTGCATAAAATACATTCTAGAAAAACTGGCACTATAACCACAAGTGATCAGAAAAATGAGACAGCTTAGGAAGAGATGTAAGGAGTCTTGACACAGCAGGGAGGATCAACAAAGTGGTTAATCAATGAACCCCAGGGTCTTAGATACATTTCTCAGTCACCTAGCATCTAGAGTATTTAGTTCCTAGATTAGAGTTCTGATTTTGAGAAATATTTTGCACCAGTCAAGTGCAAGTAGCAAACTTATTTCAAAGTAGCTTAGACCAAGAAAAGAATTAAACTCAAATTGCCTTTCAGGTCTGATACACTTTCAAGTCCTATTTCTTTTTTTTTTTTTTTTTTTTTGAGACTAAGTCTCACTATTTTTGCCCGTGGAACCACAGGCTCACATTGCCCGGGGTACCACAGACTCAAGCAATCCCCAGCCTCAGCTTCCCAGGTAGCTGGGATTACAGGCGTGCACCACCACACCCAGCTATTTTTTTGAAACGAGGTCTCGCTATGAGCCCCAGGCGGGACTCGAGCCGTGATCCCTAGCCCCGGCTGCTTCATAAGCTGAAGCTTACAGGCACGAGCCACCGTGCACCCTACTTCTTTCTTAGTTCTCCTTATGCATTGTCATTGGTTCATTCTCTTCTCCTGTAGATAAGCTTTTCTCAAGCAGTGGAAGCTTGTTTTCTCCATTTTTGCCAACAAGGCAACTGAACCATCTGCAAAGGTCTAGGAAAAATTTCGTTTGGCCCAATTCATATTATTTTCTATACCCCTGTTTTCAAGGCAGTGGTCTCAATTACCAGAAGTTTGGGGAAGAAGAGGCAAGATCACTTTGAAAGTCAGGTGACTTGCCTAATTTATATTGACCGCATATGCTTAAATATTTTTAAAGTTTATTTTTTTCTGACTACAAAATAGTCACATTGTTTAAAATATAGACATTCAGGAAGGAAAGAAGAATGGGAAATATCCCATAATGTTACCATCCCAATTATAGCTTTTGTTAACTTTTGTTGCTTTTACTTAATGTATATTTTAAAATCCCTTACACATATAGTTTTACTTCCTGATTGTTCACTTTAACATAACATATGCATTTCCCCAAGTTCTAAAACTTTCTTGAAACAGTCCTTTAGGCTGGGCATGATGGCGCATGCCTGTAGGTGGCAGCCTAGGAAGACATGGCTGGGGCCAAGGATCGCGGTTCAAGTCCCGCCAGGGGCATGTAGCAAGACCTAGTCCTGAAAAACAGCTGGGCGTGGTGGCCCACGCCTGTAATCCCAGCTACCAGGGAAGCTGAGGCTGTGGTACCCGGGGCAACATGAACCTGTGGTTCCATGGGCAAAAATAGCAAAACCTAGTCTCAAAAAAGAAAGAAACAATCCTTTAAATTACTATGTACCATATTCTGAACATTTTTGACCACTGCATTTAGTAGGAAAGAAGACAGAGGAGTGAACCAGCATTCCTGGCACAGAGTATCTGTCCCCCAGTACTGTCAGTTCTTGATTCTTCTCCAAGCTCCAGGAAAAGACCAGCAGATTGAAAATCCCTCCCTCCATTTCCTGCATTCCCCAAACACCTCCAAACTTATCTCATCCACTCATCCACTCTTCTTCAAGGCTCAGAGGAATTACTATGACTTGGCTTGTTGTTCAAATACTTTAGGTTTGAATCCTGACACTTAAAACTAACTGTATGATCTGAGAAATCAGTTTTGCAGCACTAAAGATCAGTGTAAATAGGTATGTTGTCAGAATTCTTAGGATTAAAAAACATTATGTAGAACATATAGCATCTAATAGATGATAAATAGCAAAAACAACATAACCCAAAGTTTCCCTTCTTGTAGTAGCCCTACAAGCTACTACAAAGCTTGTAGGAAGCTGAGGCTGGGGATTGCTTGAGTCTGTGGTACCCCGTATCCCATATACTCAACTCACTGTAACATGGCCTTTGTTCCCACTCTCCTGACACTGCTCACCAAAGATCTCCTAATGAATTCTAGATGCTCTGAGTCATTTACTTGTTCCTGTTACAGTCCATTTCTACTTGTAACTTGTCCGTTGGTTGCCATGGTATTGTTCCCAGTTCTCCTAATTCCTAAGCCTCCTTACTCTCCTTTACTACCTACATTTTGTCCTTTAGTTTTTGTCAACTTTCATATAGCTGGAAAAATATGATTCTTTGCAGTGAGATCTGGGTTGGAATCCCAGCTCTCCTGTTTACTAAACTGGTTTTCCAGATTCTGAATTTATCTGATCTTCTGTAGTTTCATCTGCAAAAAGATGACCCTTCTCTGTATAATCATTCTGAATGGACTCATTGCAGATTGAACTTTATTTCCCATTGCTATAGTGAATTAGTAGATCTTAATAAATTGGAATTCGAAGCCTGGAAACACATTTCTTACCACAAGAATGTCAAAACCATAACAAATAATATGCTCATCAAAATATTTATTAACTATATAAATATTTTCTAATATTTTTAATATTTTATATAAATTTTGTTTATAAATAAATAGTATGAACTATGATATATATATATTCCTTTGGGGTATTTTCTTCATGGACTAGTCTGGTCAAAGTTTCTTAGACTGTTAGTTCAATGAAGTTTGGACAGAACATGTCTTTCCCTTATAAATCTTCTTTGTGCATACTTAGTTTTCCTTACTCCAGAGATCTTTGAAAATGAGGGTCATTCAATGACTTACAGAATGAGGAATTGGAATGACCAGAAGCGGGGAGGGGAAAGGGGGTATAGGTTAGGGGTATAGGGCTATATTATGAAAGGGAGGGCCATACCTAAGGAGAACAATAACTGTACAAAACACATCCAATGTTCTATGAAAACTACAAAATAAGAATAATTTAAGAAAAAAGAAAATTAGGGTCATTGGAAATTAGGGTCATCTGCCACAAAGGAAAAAAGTTCAATGGTGTGCAAATAAATGCCTCTTAAGAGTTAAACGTTGGGAGGATATAGCTTGAATGTTTTACTCTTCCATTTAATGAATACTTAGTTTGCTGAGCTTCTGAGAGATTTCTAACAACACAACAAAATTTGTAAGACTTCAAAATCCACTCACATAGCAATGTTAATGTTTTGAGGATGCTTTTATCCTGTTTTGCAAGTGCCCTCAAAATTTGAAATAAGGTTCTCCCCAAATTCCTAGTTCCAAGCTTCACTTAGGATTTTCAGTATCCAAAATACTTCCAATATTCTTTTTGAGTCATCTGCTGTTATTGCTTTAATTGACCTTCAAATTTGCCTTAATTGCCTTAAAATTTTCGTAAATAAAAATACCTTCAAGATGCAACAATTTATTTGATCTGTGGGCTAGTCAGATGTGCTTTGTAGAGATGAATTGTAGTGGGAGAGGTAGATGAGCAGCAACTATTCCAAAATCAGGAAGCTGCTGCTTACAAATTAGCCTAAGGTTTTAACCCAACTATTGTCCCTTTTTATTTAAATGTCTATCTCTGGACCTCTAGAACAAAGTCAAGTGAAAAATCAAAGCTTGAAAATTGACTCCTTGTAGCCGGGCATGGTGGCACACACCTGCAATCCCTGAGGAGGCTGAGGCTGGGGATCACTTGAGTCTGCAGATTCCAGACAACTCTGGGCAACATAGCGAGACTTAGTCTCTTAAAAACAAAAGAGAGAGAGAAAAAAAAGAAAATGACTTTTCGAAGACACCATTCATTAAAGAGAACTTCTCTTGGCTTATTGGCAAGATAAAGTTAATGCAAGTTTTTAATTTGCAGTTAACTGCAATTATGTGATTCCTCCATGTTTCTATTTCAGCATTTGTCATTTACCCCAACTCAGATGTTATAAGAACAAGTCCTTAATTCTGTTGTAAAAATAAAATCCATTCAATGTACACTGCTCCCAGTTAAGGAAGCCCCTAACCCCTTGTAGAAACAACACAACAGGGTCCTAGTTCATGCCCTCCTCACTCTTTCCGTTATGACAGTAGCTTTGAAACCAGACCGAGTGATTCCCTGGATCCATTCTCTCATATGGCACCAATCATTTCAAGATATGTAAATGTACTTTGAGCCATCACCATCCCTTACACAATCACTTTAACATAGCACTTCTCATGTTTTGCCATTGTATGTTTACATGGGGCTCTATTTTATCCTGAATCCCTATAGAAAAGACTATTTTTCACTGGTCAATCAGTTAGCACATAGAAGTCACTCAACTTAAGTTTCCTGTGTTGAATGAGCCAAACTCAGCTTTCTGAGAGCTTAAGAATTCCCACTTTGAATACCAATTTTTTCTTGATCCAATATTCTTAGATAAAATGCAAAAAAGTTACTGTGAAATCTTGATGAAAAAGTTTTTTCTTTGAAGCTAGTGCAGTAGGAATATGCACCCTAATGACTTGAAGTGACTAACACTAATTTTCAATTTGTCTTCAGTGGCTTCTGAAACATGTCTACCTGCTCCAATTTATGCAACTTAATAGGTTTTCTACTGCCACACATATTAGCTTTTATAGCTAATTTACTTGTTTGTAACAATTCCTCTCAGACCTCTAAGTCATATACTCCTTCAAAGGCCAGATTTAAAAGCTAAAATACTCAAAGCTTGTTAGAAATGTTATAGCAGTAACAGGCAATAGTCAAGAAAAATGATGCACCCATGACCAAAAAGAACAAAGATCTTGTGACATTTTATCCGCTCAGGGTCTTCCCTGCTTAGTCTCTGGTTCTAATCTACACCAGAAAGACATCAGGTGGAATTAGCACAGTGTTAATTTATACTCTCAAATCTTAAGTTAGTCAACCTAGCTCAGTCAGTTGAAATTCTCCCCATATAAGTTTTCTGCAAGTTCATTCAAATTAGGAAGTTTGAGTCCTATTTATTATACTTAATCATCTAAAGCTATTTTTTGGCCAGGCACCAAGGCATGTGTCTTTAATCACATCCTAAGAGGCTAGGAATTGCTTGAGTCCGCGGGTTTGAGACCTGCCCAGGGCAACAGTGAGACCTAGTCTCAAAAAATAGCTGGGTGTGGTGGTGCACGCCTGTAATCCTAGCTACCTGGGATGCTGAGGCTGGGGATCGCTTGAGTCTGTGGTACCCCGGGCAAAGTGAGCCTGCAGTTCCCTGGGCAACAAACAAAGCAAGACCTAGCCTCAAAAAAATAAATAAATAAAAATAAAGCTATTTTAAACTACATATTACATTTCTAGATCAAAAGTGTAATGTGCAATGTGATATAAAAAATTTAATATTAATAATACCAAATAAAGATCATTTAAGATTAATGGGTAAATTTTCTTGAATCCTGATATGTTACTAATATGGACTAAAAGCTCATCATTAAATAATCAATGCTTTTTAGTCGATCAAAAATGTGCCCTGGGCTTTTAGTACTTTACATTATACTCTATATTTATAATGTAGTGATAATGGAGATAAAATAGTAATTAACCAACATCACAAAGTATATTAAACAATTATGGCAAGCTCAGAGTGACTTTTAATATGCCAATCAATGCTAATAAAACACAAGTCAAACAGACAAGTGCAAACATATTTTAAACCAAAATTAATAGGAAAACAAACAATAGACAAATCCCATTTTGTTTTATCAACATCTGTTAGCCAGTACTAGTCAAAATGGCTAATCACAGATAAAGTATTTTGGAAAAGCTTGGAATAGTCAGAAGTCATTCTGGCATTTCAAACAGCTATGTACAGTATCACCAAGATTAGTTTATGTACACAAATATTGAACAGAAACCAGGTAAGACATTTAAAAACAAACTAACAATACAATCAAGTACAATACTTGGGAGAAGGAAACATTTTTAAAAAGTCAGGAAAGGATATTATCAGGAAAAATTACAAAACCAGTAATATTTATACTACATTAATACAGCATTTCACAGGGGGAAAAGGTGCATCACTCCAATGCACTAGCTTCAAAGTTCAAGGGAAAAAAGGGCAAATAGCTGTTTTCAAAAACAGCTATATATTTCACATAATTGTTTTCAAAAGAAAGCCCATTAACAACGATGATTGTTTAATGCTACAATTTTACAGCAAAGACAAAACTAAAATAGCAGCAAATTCACAAGGCAATACTTCCACAGAATTATTCCATGGTTCATGCAATGCCTACAAAGTGCTCCCAGTTGGATATACAAGTATAAGTCACAATTGAAAAAAAAAAAAAGAATATAAGATTGACACACAGGTACATTAAAGGCTGAGTAGAAGAGAGTCAGCATTTCCCTTTTCAAAGAGAGAATGTTTGCAATAAAGTCCTTGAGTCCTTTGTACAGGTCACTACAGGGAAAGATACCTTTTATTATAATGCAACAGCAAACTATAAGCAGCACACCACCAAAGTGGTTAACCCTGGAAAGGCTGGTGTAACATCCAACAGTGACTGACATCCTATAGAAGACAGACTGACAAGACTAGATGAAAGCCTGATATAGCCATGGTCAAAATACAGCTTTCAACTGTAATTCGCAAATGAAGTCCTAAAAAAAGGCATTTCAGTAAAACTACTGACACCGATTGAGAATGTAATCGCAAACTGGATTCTAGCAGTGATTTCAACCTAGCTTCCTCCTGTCACAGTTTTTTTGGGGGGGAGATGGGAAATAAGTAGTTCAATATATGGTAAGGCTGACAGAGCGGTTCATTTTCTTTCCAATAAGCCGAGATGTTCTATTACTCTGGGTGGTGGACCTGGTAGCCATCCGGTCGGTGAAGAATGCTCTTTCCTCAGCTGCAGCTTTTGCCATCTGGGCTTTCTTAAGTTCTCTAAAAATATGAAAATAGGAAATAAAACTTTTCACTACTGTATTAATCCTTAGGAAGGAGCCCTAAGAGTTTAAACACAAACTATACTACTCAGCTGGGAGATCTGTGTGCCATCATTATCCTGGAATTCAATTGAGGAAAGGAAATCTACAATATGAAACTTTACCTTCTGCTTAAAAAACTAATGATTTTGTGTTTTTAAAATTAAAATAGCATATATACTTGGGTACAATAAAGATGCTGGTGATGACTTAAGGTCCTAATAAATAATTTTAAATAGACTACTAAATCATACTGTGAAAATATCTTTAAAAAAATCTATCTAGAATTTATCATATTTAAAGAGATGAAAGGAAAATTTTATTTCATATTTAAATGACCTATGATGGCTATCAAACTAGCGGCAAGTAAATCTTTTATTATTTCAAGTCAGTTTTATTAGGTTGGAAAGAAAATGAGAGCAATGAAAAAATGAATTAGAGTTAGCATTCTAACTACTTTTCAAAAAATGTCAAAAGGTCACTCAGATAAAATGCAAGAATCCACTACTAACCAGTCAACAGTAATTTCATAAAAATGAATAGAAAAAAAACACTGCAAGAAAAAATTTTTTTAAATGGTAAAAGTTTGGGGTGACCAGTACAGGTTCACTTGGCTTTTGTTACAATTTACGAGTTGGAGATTATGTAGTCTTACTTATTTTTTATGCCCATAATAGCAAAGTTTAAAAACAAAACAAATATATAGGTCAAGTACTAATTTATGGCAGAAGTCCTCAAACTTTAACTGCATAACCTGTCAAAACACTCTACCCTTAGCAGAAAGTTTATCTCTCACTAAAAGTTGAAAACATAAAAACAAAAATCAACCTTACTTTTGCAAAAGTGAATTTTTGAACTTTTCAGCATTCAACTCTATTCGTAATTGTTCTGCACTCTTTCTAGAAGCAGAAAGCAGCACTGAATGCTTTACCAGTGCCATTGCCGAAGGTCTCTTCTCTGGATCTGGATGAATCATGACCTTAAAAAAAGAGATGTTAAATCAAGGTAAAGATATGCAATTTTAATAAAACACTGAACCACCATGTCAATAAAATGGTTCACATATAAAATGCTCACTTTAAGCAACTCTGTAAATTCTTGGGATAGCACTTGTGGAATCCGAGGTAATCTACCCTGTCTGATTTCATGCCATTGGTCTCCATTTCTTGGAAGAGGTTCAGCACCAGCAGCACATACCACTGTGAGAGCAAGGGCAAAAATATCCGCTTTTGGTAGATGAGTATAGTTCTGTAAAGTTTAAAATAAAATTTTAAGGGAATATAAAATGGTCAAAATTAAGTATAAGACTACATATACCTCAGTGATAATTTAGGTGAAAAATCAGACTAAGTTTAAAATATCCAAAGGCACATTCTAGTTTGTTTAATACCTGCCAGTACCTATTCAGGAAATAAGTTACACTTAAGTGAATTTTTTTCTTAACTACCAAGTAACAGAACTCTGGAGCGTAAGGTTATAAATTTATATTTCTAAAAGAGAGTGTCTCCATCATTAGCCCAGTTAAATTCTCAGAAGAAACTTCCATCCCTCAGGCAATCATACACAAATAAAATATATACATGCAATTTACAAATACATAAAAGACAAAAATACACACATAAAAATAGGACCATATAACTTATTTTTTCTACTTGTTTGACTTTCATTCAAAATTCTTTTTTTTTTTTTTGTGAGACTAGATCTTGCTACTTTTGTCTGTGGAACCACAGGCTCACGTTGCCCAGGGTATCACAGACTCAAGCAATCCCCAGCCTCAGCTTCCCAAGTAGCTGGGATTATAGGCGCGCGCCACCACGCCCAGTTATATTTTTTTGGAACTAAGTCTCTCTATGTGTCCCCGACGGGACTCAAACTACAACCCGTCCCCTGCTGTGGCTTCCTAGGCTGCCACTTACAGGCATGCACCACCATGCCTGGCCTGCACTATTCCATTTTAAAGTCCCACCTGCACTGTACGGAAACATCTCCTTTACCAAAATTGTACCACTGTTGAATATTATAAATCTTTTCCTTTACTGACTTATTGAACATTCCTAGCTCATTGTTTCTATTTTGTATTCCCATTCTAAGAGTAGTTAGCTTAATACTTTAAAACATTTGTATTTATTCTATCACCTGAGGTATCACAAAGCAATTTGTAATTATTATTGAAGAAGAAAAATTACCTCTTGCAAAACTTCATTTGCAAGAAAACGGCTATCACCCTCTTCAACCTGAGGACTAGAGATCCTTGTTACATGCCCAAGATCACCTAGAAGTATTGAAAAAAATCATAGTCAAGAGTTTGGTGGGAAAAAAAAAGTCTATTTCACACTAACAATCTGGTTCTCTTTCTTTCTTACCAATCTTAAACATAACTTTGTTGGATGCCCAGTCATCTTCATCTCCTTCTTCTGAGGCCGCATTTGGAATTGAGGTTCGAGATATGAAAATATTACCTGTCAAACAGTTATTTATGTAAGTCACACTAAGAGTTGCATAACCAAAGTTCACAAACAAGGTTGTACACTAGAAGCATCCAGGAAGTTTTTAAAAATATATTTTACTCCAAATCCAACTTCAAAGCACTTCAGGGGATGGGAACTGGGGCTGTGTTTTCTAGGAATTTATTTTCTGGCCTACCATTGGTCCTTGAACACTGGGAACTACTGTATTAAAACCTTGTAACACAGGTACTGATCCTTAAAAGTAATACAAAAGGTAACAATGTAGCAAATCTGTGATGCTACCTAATCTTAAGATTTACTCTAGTGTTAAAAAGGTTGGTGTGAAAAAAACATTTAGCTAGTGAGTCTATCTGACCATACAGCTTTTACATTGCAAAGAGGCTTTGTGGTTCACTATTTCCACTGTACACACACATTTTTTCCCTTCAAATTCAGGCATGCTCATGCTCATAATTAAATTAAATTTCAGCCGGGTATGGTGGCTCATGCCTGTAAGCTTCAGCCTATGAAGCGGCCGGGGCTAGGGATCATGGTTCGAGTACCGCCTGGGGCCCGTAGCGAGACCTAGTTCCAAAAAAAATAGCTGGGCATGGTGGCGTGCGCCTGTAATCCCAGCTACCTGGGAAGCTGAGGCTGGGGATTGCTTGAGTCTGTGGTACCCCGGGCAAAGAGAGCCTATGGTTCCACGTGCAAAAATAGCGAGACCTAGTCTCAAAAAAAAAAATTTTAGGTTTACTAGATTTCATATTAATAGATTTATATATGTAGTACAGAATTTTTAAATGTCATATTTACTGGTGTTATACTTCCAGTTTGACTTTATAGGTCAAATTAATTCATAGTGGTATTTGGGACTTTTCATCTTTAAATGTCTTAGTATTTTCAACTTTTATACTTGTAATTTAAGTACTTACTGTGACTGAAATGTAACATTAGATTTCAGTGCTGGTAACATACTGATGTTTACTGCCATCAGTCTAAACCTATCTTTTACTTTTTGAAAATAAAATTTCAGTAAGTACAGATACAGATTCTTCTCATACTTTATAGAATTACATGTGTAAGGTGATTTAAATTCCCACGAATCACATATAGTTCTAGAGATTTAAAAGACTCATAAAATCAACTTAACATCACCTATCCTACAATGTTTAACTTGAACCCACCAATCTTTTATTTTTAATGTAAGGGAATACAGGGGAGAAAGAATGATGCAAGACAGCAACAGCTCAAATTCAGAAGGAAAAACCATATTGTAAGACAAGATGTTACCTTTTTTTTTTTAAAAGAAAAAGGGAAGGATAAACCCTAAAAAGGAAAATGGTTCTAAATGGATGGCTTTGAATTGCATATTAGTTGGAACAAATCAATTACTGACTTGGGTTAATTGAGAAAAATTGTAATATGGTACACTATTAAATGAAATGAAAATTTACTAACGGAAAAGTAGCAATAGTTGACTTAAAAAGTCATAAATGAAAGGAGATTTCGCTGCACATGTTATTCTAAGATTCATTTGCACCCTTTTTTAATGCAAGACCATTGCAATTCAAGTGACATTTTATTTTCTGATTAAAACAATACATTTTCATATTTCACAGGCTAGAAACACCACCATGTTTTTATAGCACTTCAAATTTTCAAAGCATTTTTACTCTAAAAACCCTGTAAGCAGCAGCACTGGCGTTCTTTTATAAATGTAAGTAACAAAAATTAATAGAAAAGTGGGAACTCATTTTTCAGTCTGTATTACTATAAAATATTTTTACAATGTGTTTGTTACCACTTCTGTAAAAAAATATTGTGTTTTTTTTTTTGAGACTTGGTCTCGCTATTTTTGCCCATGGAACCGCAGGCTCTCATTGCCCGGGGTACCACGGACTCAAGCAATCCCCAGCCTCAGCTTCCCAGGTAGCTGGGATTAGAGGTGCACGCCACCACGCCCAGCTATTTTTTGGAACTAGGTCTTGCTATGGGCTCCAGGCGGAACTCGAACCGTGATCCCTAGCCCCTGATGCTTCATAGGCTGAAGCTTACAGACATGAGCCACCATGCCCAGCCAAAAAAAAATTGTTTCACTTTAAGCTTAAATTGTATAAGGCTACAACTTCATTAGTACCAGTGTTCCCTCAATGTGAAATCTTATAAGCTCTTTATGAGCCTTTGAAACATTCTGATATTGTTCTGAGCCATAGTATATAGTCTACTGTTGCCACTATATAAAAGCAAATGACCTTTTCAGCTAAAATATTATCTAACAGTAAAGAGGAAAAAATAAAACCACTATGTTCTTATATCTTCCATCCCTCACACTCACTTGTACTCTTTATGCAGCTATTAGCGTAATACATGTATCATTTTCCCCTCATCTAGTTTTATTAGCTCTTTTACAAACTTGAAATACCTCATTTGTATAGCTTAAGTTTTCAAAACATCTTCAAAATTTCAAAAATTTCTTATTTTATTCTAACCATTACCATGTTAGTAGCACCAGCATTTAGAATTATGGGGCTACAGCTAGTAAAGCAGGGTTTTAAACACCTGTTCTTACACCCCCCCCATCAGAATTCCATTATGAGACTAAGTAGTGCCCATAAGATGTAGCAAATTTTTTTCAACTTTTAGTAAAAATAAGCTTATGATCTCATAAAATAATATAAACCTTATGCATCAAAGATCTTTAAACTTAATGAAAAAATATGGTAGAACTTCTATTTTTATATTGTTTTTGTAAAGTAATTTATTCCCTGTAAACTTAAAGAACCCAGGAGAGATGATTTGTAGTACTTACTAGGTTTTATATCCATGTGAACCAAAGACATTGAATGAATATATCTCAAGCCCCGACCAACTTGCAAAAGGAGATCCTTCAACTCTACTTCTGTAAAGTAACTCATGCTCCTGTAGTTTTCACTTATGGCATCAGCCAGACTTCCACCTAACAAACAAGGGAAAAATTAACATTTTTTTCTTACTGAAATATTTTTATTTCCTTTCCTTCTGTTTTTTTAACTGAATAACCAGACTCAAACAAAAAAGTGACATTTTGCAGGACCTACTCCCTTCAAACTATTTACAAAATAAAATTTATATTTTTTCAACAGGTTGGTAATAGTCAACAAACAAAACAGAATGTAAAGTTTCTATTTCATCCACACATTGCCGCAACCTACCTCATTTTCCAAAATAACCACTATTACCAGTTTCTTATGTAATCTTTTAAAAAGCATTTTTACAAACATTTTCATTATATTGTAGATTACTCTTTACCAAAATAAAAAGACAATCCCTTTCTTTAGTCACTATAGAATTCCATAATATAATTGAGTGGCAATTAAATCAATCTCCTAACTGGATGTTTTAAAATAATCCAGCCCTGCTGTGGTGGCACATGCCTGTAATCCTAGCCCTGGGAGGTTGAGGCAAGGGATCTGGGCAACATAGCGAGACCTGGTCCCGCCCAAAAAAAAATAGCTGAATGTGGTGGCGCGCACCTGTAATCTCAGCTACCTGGGAAGCTGAGGCTGGGCATTCCTTGAGTCCATGGTATCAAGGACAACATGAGCCTGTAGTTCCATAGGCAAAAGCAGCAAGACCTAGTCTCAAAAAAAAAAAAAGTTGGGCGTGGTGGAGCACGCCTGTAATCCCAGCTACCTAGGAGGCTGAGGCTGATCACTTGAGTCCACAAGTTTGGGACTATCCCAGGCAACACAGTGAGACCTAGTCTCTTAAAAATAAAATAAGGCCGGGCACGATGGCTCGTGCCTGCAAGCTTAAGCCTATGAAGCAGTCAGGGTTAGGGATCGTGCTTCCAGTCCTGCCTGGCGCCCATAGTGAGACCTAGTTCCAAAAAAACAGCTGGGCGTGGTGGCGCACGCCTGTAATCCCAGCTACCTAGGAAGCTGAGGCTGGGTATTGCTTGAGTCTGTGGTACCCCGGGCAACGAGAACCTGAGGTTCCACAGGTAAAAATAGCGAGACCTAGTCTCAAAAAAAATAAATAAATAAATAAAAATAAAATTATTACAGCCCCTTGTTACTACATATTATGTCTAATAACTGTAAACACAGGTGGTTACACATAGATTTATCTCCTAGAATCACATATATTTATTATACATATATCACCTAGAAACAAATTCCTGGGTCAAACAGTATGTACAATGTAGTAATATACACACACACAGTGTATAACACTTTTATTATGCATAGAACATATTTCTGTAGCTTAGAGGGCCATTTCTGTCTATCTTTCTGCAGAAGAGTTTAAGGTGGTATTCACACCTTCAAAACCAAGACTTAATCATCTCTGAAAGGTAACAAGAAAAGTAACAGTGCACTCAGTTTTCTAGTGACTAGATTTAAATTCAATTAGCATATGCCACAGGTCCAAGGGAAGACTGCCAATATACACTTCCATCATTAATATATGCAAATACCTGTTTTACCATACCTTGTCAACAATCTACATTTTAGAGGTTAAAACCAGTATCTGACCATAGTTTTTATTTCACTACTTTTACATAAGTGAGATCATAACCTGCTTTTATAGACTTAACCAAACCAATCAGCTAATTTGTCTAAACTTTTAAAATCTTCTGTTTATCCTTTATCTTAGAGGAAATTACTTATGTAAAAAAAAAAAATCCTTCTTCCATTAAAGGAATCTAAGGAACCTAGAAATCTAAGGTAATAAAAATTAGGAAAGGGAAGCCGGGCAATAAAAATTAGGAAAGGGATGACGGGTACAGTGGCGTGTGCCTGTAAGCTTCAGCCTATGAAGCAGCTGGGGCTAGGGATCACGGTTCAAGTCCTGCTCGGGTAACATAATGAGACCTAGTCCCAAAAAATAGCTGGGCGTGGTGGCACGCGCCTGTAATCCCAGCTACCTGGGAAGCTGACACTGGGGATTGCTTGAGTCTGTGGTACCCCGGGCTATGTGAGCCTACGGTTCCACAGGCAAAAATAGTGAGACCTAGTCTCACACACACGTATGTCTTAGAATTAGGGCATTCTCCATACTTAAACTTGTACACATCTTGAAATGTGGGAAAAAGAGTACTTTTTTCTAGAAGAGAGTAAGTCAATAAACCTACCAAATAAGTCCTAGAGAAAGTTAGGAAGAAAGAATAAGGTTGCTTTTTAGTGGACCTGGCAACTTTACCTAGGCCAGTTCCTTCTAGCTCATTACTGGAAAGGCAAGAGAAGTGAAAAGAGCAAAACAGTCATCTGAGGGGCTGAGCACCGTGGCGTGTGACATTAATCACAGCCTCGGAAGGCCGAGGCTAGGAATTGCTTGAGTTCGCGGGTTCGAGACTACTCTGGGCAACACAGTGTGACCTAGTCTCAAAAAACAGCTGGGTGTGGTGGCCTGTGCTTATAATCCCATCTACCTGTGAGGCTAAGGCTTGAGTCCGCAGGACTGGGACTACCCCAGAGAACATAGGGAGACCTAGATCCCCAAAAACAAACAAACACCCCGAAAACACTCATCTGACACTTCAGATTCTCTTTTCTTAACCATCAATATTTTTCTACACTTTTAACACAGAAATTGTAGTCTAACATCAAACTAAAACAAAAGGCTTAAATGTAAATGACTTTGTGAGATAATATGGAAAAATTCAGCTGGGCACAGTGCCTCGTGCCTGTTAAGCTTCAGCCTATGAAGCGGCAGGGGCTAGGGATCGCCGTTCGAGTGCTGCTCAGAGCAACACAGCAAGACCTAGTCCCAAAAAATAGCTGGGTGTGGTGGCGCATGCCTGTAATCCCAGCTAGCTGGGAAGCTGAGGCTAGGATTGCTTGAGTCTGTGGTACCCTGGGCAACGTGAGCCTGTGGTTCCACAGGCAAAAATAGCGAGAAAATAGTCTCAAAAAAAAAAAGGGAAAAATTAAGTCCTGATAAAAGGTATCACTACAGGGTATCAGTTAAAATGCACAAATGAATGATAACTAAATCCTGTCCCTGTGAAACTGCGGTAAAGCACCTAAAAATGGGTACTATTAAGACATTTTAAAGCTCTATGTGGAGAAATGAATGCTAGCAAAGAGAAACAAAAGAAGGAAAAGCATACAAATGTATCAAAACAATCTTACTTCTTTCTTCTATGTAGATCAGAGAAGCAATTCTGCTTCACAAAGGTCTGTATTTTTAAAAGATCTATAGTTAAGTATTTTTGTAGTGCTCCAAAATAATTCCAAAAGATTATCTGATGATCTAACTTTACTATGGGACTCTTGTAATCTGAAAGGGTAGCAGGAAAACACACTCCTCCACACTCCCCAGGCCCAAGAGTTTTCTCAAACTCACTTGAATTACCCAACCATATATTTAGTAGGTTGTTACAATTCTGTGCTCCCTGGACTGCTAGTGAAATACTGTTAAGAAGACCAGACACATCAACAAGGTGAGAGGGAAGGGAAAAAGGTAATCATTACAAGGGAATAAAAAATGAAAAAAAACAAAACAAAACAAAAAACAAAAATATCATCAGTCCAGTTTTACTATATAAATGTCGTAACTATAAAATCAAAGTTAAGCCCACAAGATACAGGAGATAGCTACATTAATATTTTGATGGTATGAATAGAAACATTTCAAAAGATATGTGAAACAAACTAGCAGTAATAAACATATTCTGAGCATTTACTCTTCCAAGTATAGAAAACAAAGGAGCGGTCAGATATGGGAAATGGATTTTATTTTGTTCATTGTTTTTAAACATGAAAAACCTGAATCTGCTACTTAAACCACTTAATCACAAACTATGAAATGATTGGTCTTGTTTAAGGAAAAAATAGAAATCAAAAACAAATCTCTATTATGTCTTCTCAAGAGTTTATTAAATTCTAAATAATAAAATATTTGTAGTAGATACACCAAAATAGAAACCTCTGAGATAAATTTAGATATTTAATATAAGTATCAAAACCAAGACCAGGATTTTGGCCAAGGTTTAATAAGAAAGAAAGGAACTGACCCTTAAAAGACTTGCTGAAATCAAAAGCTACATAGGCAGTATAATGTCGACTCTTTCATACATGTTTGTTTTGAGAGAAAAGGGAAGAGAATCAGGCTAGAAAACTAAAAAAGAGGGTAACTTAATAGGAAAGTTCCAGTGGTAAACAAATTGCACAGACAGGCGTAGGGGCAAGATCATAGAATGTCTTGAACAAATAACTCCATTTATATCAATGGAGAGTCACTGTCACTTTATGAGTAACCAACATCAGTTTTAGCATCCCAGAAAAGAAAATGGATTGGGAAGGTTAGATGCAGGGAACCTGTGTGATTAATTATAATAGCCCATATGTACACCACGCTAGATACTAAGAATGTTATATGCATGGCCACTGTTTAAGTGATAGACACAAAATAATATGCACATTTTCTATTTTTTTTTTTAATATGCACATTTTCAATCCTAACTTTCAGATAGGTATTAATTAAAACTGATGTTAGGCTTCAGGTTTTTAATTTTATAACAGACACAAACTTAAGACATTAGATAAAAATAAGTTCTTCCTGACTGTTCATTTTCTTGAGTCCACTAATTTAAAGGAATCATCACATTACTCACCATTACAATATTCATTCTGTATAAGCATATGATCATCTTCTGCCCATGCAGAGAAATAGCGAACTACATGAGAATGTTGCCCAAGCACTGCATGAGCATATACTTCTCTCAAAGCATTCTGCCTAGGAAAAATTTTAGATTAAGAGACTGGTAAATCATTTTTATTCAAACCTAAACTGAATTAACTTATCTGAAACTTTATAAAAGAAACTTGACTTGTTATCTATCATCATGATGAACAATCTGCTTAAGAAAGGTTAATACCGTGTACCAGATTTTCCAAAAAGATTCCCTCCACTAAAGAAGAATGTCAGTTAGAAAGATGGTGTTTGTTGGCACTAGTACTCAGAGTTCGAGGATGCTACTAAAATAAGAAGTTTATGTTAGGCTCCAAAATCAACCAAGGCCAATATGAACTAATGGCTTAACATTTAAAGGATGTGATTACATTGTAATTTCTCAAAATTGAATCTCAGTCCTTGACCACCTAAATAAATCTTTAATGTTTATGATACCACAAAAAAAAAAAAAAAAAAAAAACGAGTAAAAGATAAAAATTTTAATACATACTCATCAACAGAGCCGGCCAATGGCTTTTTTGATCGCTTAATGGCATAAATGCATCCATCCAGTCTCTTCACACATTTAAAAACAGATCCAAATTCTCCAGAACCAATTTTTTCTAGTTCATGAAATTCTGTTGTATACCGTGACTTCATATTGCTTTCAGTAATTGTAATTCTCTGTAATAAAGTATATTCATATGTATAAAAACAAAGATGTAAGTGATTTTTTGCTATGGGGATAGCACTGTATGTGAAACTGAAAAATCATTACATTTTATGTTGTAACATATATTTAGCATGTATATATGGTAATCTGCTAATAGGCAGAAAGTAAAACTTCAGAAACAACAGAAATAAAAAGCTATTTACTTTAGCTGGTCTTGTTTCATCTTCAAATTCATAATCACTGGCTTCCATGTCTTCACAGGAACTGAAAAATATTATTTTCCATCAATGTATCTGGCACACCATCTAGAGATCCAGAACTTAATCTGGTAAGTATATAGTGTAGTGGAACATTAACAAATAAAAACAGAAAGGAAAACATTTCATTTGTAATTAGTAGACACAGAGCAGCTGATGAGAATGTCCTTGCTGAGATTCAATAATCAGAAGACAACATCACCATATATATCTAAATTAAAGCCTTTCTAAATCAACTATCTGGTTTGTTGGTTTGTTTTTTTCCTGTTAGAAAAGTAGCTTTAGGACCAAGGCGTGGTGACACGTGCCTGTAATCCAAGCCCTGGGAGACAAGAGGTCTGAGCTTGCCTGGGTTTGCGGGTTAGAGACTACCCCGGGCAACACAGCGAGACTGGTCTCGAAACAGGAGTGGAGTGGGGCATGGTGGCGGTGGCCTGTAATTCCAGCTACTTGGGAGGCTGAGGCTGGGGATCGCTTGAATCTGCTGGATCAGAACTACCTGGGGCAACATGGTGAGACCTACTAGCTTTATTGTAGGTGAAGTACATTACACAGTCAGGAGTGTGTGCGTGCTTGCCTCATTTTTGACAAAAGCAGAATTCCTACACGTTATTAGGCTTTTTATTCTTCCTTCCTCACACCACTCCTTTTTCACACATAGCTGGCTACTTCCCACCAATTTCACCTGATAATAAGGTGCCAGCAATAGGAAAAAAAAAACATAACGTAAACTTACATGTCATTCAGTTGAATTTTATAGGAATAGCAAACCAATATTGGGTGGTTAGGGAAGCAAACTGTTGAATAACAACTTACTCATTCCAATATGTTCTCTTTCTTCTACGACACTGTCCTGAGGAATGAAGTAACAGAGAATCTGGAGTAAAAGGGTTAATATTCACTTGAGGAGTCTGTCGCATATCAAATTCCCTTTTTCCTGATTTTTCTGTGTCCATGAATAGAGAAGCACCCCGTAGTTTAACAGAACTAGAATCCAGTCCTCGAGCTTTGGAGAGCAAACTCTGGAAGAAAAATCATTTTTTTTTTTTAGGATCCAAGTTTTACTGCAAGCCTTAATCTAATCGTCAGTAAATTTTTCACATGGTTGTACCCTAGGTCAAAGCAACACATACACATTTTCTCAAAATAAACGGCGGTTGCCTTCAGAGTTTGAAGCTGAATACTAAACATCCATTCTGAAAAAGATAGCTAAGTTAAATAGGTCTTTAACCCCGAGAGTAAATGCAGACTAGAATTAAGTTCATTCCATAGGCTAAAAGCTAACCCTTTCCATCGGCTCTAAAAACAGAAAGCAGTAGGAGTCCTATGAAAGTTCCCGCCCCTGTCCAAATTAGGCTTTGAAAGCCACCTCCACTAGACTCCGCCCCTTCTCTCTTCCAGGGGGATGTTGCCTTAGGCAAGTGGCTAATAAACAGTAAATCTCAAAAGCCTGGCACTTCTTTCTGTAGTGTACCACTAACGGTACTGAAACTGATTCACTTGAAACAAGATATATTTTGACTTAAGCTAGGTAACTACTTAATTTAGTTTTGTAAGCTGTTACTTCTAAAGTTGTGGACGTGGTGATGTGCATTCTCTCTTGCCACTCAGGTAATGAATAACTACTTATCTAAGATAACAGAGTGAAAGCTTACGGGCCCAAGCAACAACTTCAGCGAGGGTTTTTAACAGCTGGGATGGTCCTAATAGTGATAGTTTAGCTGACCCAACCCGGACGCTGCAACCCCAAAGGTGTAAACAAACGCTCACCCAATTATTACGTCCGGAAAGAGGTTTAAATGCTACCCTTCGTTATGACTTTTCAGACTGTAAATGCTAAGACCACCAGCCTTCTCTCCAAGGCGAAGCGCAGGCTTCCCGCCACACCGCAAACTTTCCCCCCAAAGGCCCCAAGCCACGAAACGATGGGGACACGAAAGCAGCTTTTCGACCCAACAGCCCTGAGCGCCGCCCAAATTACAGGGCCGAGCGTCGCGTTTAAAAGGCACCATATGGCCGCGGCGCTCGCGAGTGTCAAGTGGCCGGGCCAGCACCACTCCAGCACCGCTTCCAAACCAGGTGATCGGAGCCACCCTGGAGCTGACAGGCTCGGGGCGGCCCCGACTCGGCGGGCCTGAAAGCATCAGCCACCTGGACGGCGCCCTTTGAAAGATGAAGTTCCAGACGAGGCCCATTGTTCAGTTACATAATCGTAACCGACAACTTCTGGGCTGGGCCAAAAAAAGAGGGGCTGCCAACTCTTCGGTCGCGGCGCAAGAGCGCAAGCGGGGTGCGGTCGGGCGGTTATGTAACCGAACCCTGGCAGCGCCGCGGCCTTTTTAAAAGGCTCGGCCGGCGCGGGCCCGGGGCGCCGGGGGCCCCGCGTCCTCTCACCTTGGGGGTGTGCGGGGTGTCGAAGAGGCGCAGTTTGCGGAAGGTCTTGTGCGGAGGGGTGCCCGGGTGGTCCGGCAGCGGCGAGCAGGGGCCCTCGGCCGCCCTGCGCGCCCCGCAGCCGCGCGGGGACGTGTCCCGTGGGCCGCCGCAGCGCACCGGCGAGAACGAGCTGCCCAGGAAGTAGGCGGCCGCCGGGGACTTGACCGGCGACGAGGAGCCGAAGCCCTCCTCCTCCCACGAGTCGCCCTCCGCCCCGCCGCCGGCCGCGTCCGCGCCCGAGCAGGCGCCCCGCAGCAGCATGTCCTCCTCCAACTCCCCGGGGCTGCCGGGGGCCGGGCCGGGTGAGCGGCGGCGCTCTGGCCCGGGCTCTGTGGGACTCCGCGCGGGCGGCAGCGGCGAGTCGGGCTCCTGAAAGGCCGAGTCCTCCCCGGTGCTGTGGCCGCTACCCTCCTCCTCCTCCTCTTCCTCCTCCTCCTCACAGTCGCTGCAGGGCGAGAAGATCAGTTTCTGTCGCAAGGTGCAGGAGGACCCGGCGCGGCGGGGCGGCGGCGGCTGCTGCCGGCTTAGGAAGCTCATCGTGCTGCGGAGGCCCGGGCGGAGGACCGGAGAGCCGCGGCCCGCGGAGTCCAGGACCTGGCCGGCCCAGGGGGCGGGTCCGCCACGTGCGACTGGGCGCGCCTGGCCGCCGCGGCGGCGGACCTGCGCGGCTCCGGGGCTCTCGGAACAGCGGTGGCGGCGGCGGTGCTGGTGGTGGTGGCGGCGGCGCGGACTGTCCTGCAGAGGCGGGGCGGCCCGGGCGCCTAGGCTGGGGTCTCCGCAGGTCCAGCTGCAGGTTCGGGCTACGCGGCTTCCCGCGACCGTTAACCACGTGAGTGCCCAGCCCACCAATCCCCGCCCAGCCCAGGGTTTGAAAAAAAAGGAAGGCGCGACGTAGCCCGCGGGGGTGGAGCCAACTACGCGATTTTGGCGCGAACCCGTTGGCTCCGCCCTTCCCTCTCGGCGCCGGGCCTGGGCTCCGCCGGCCTATAAGCGAGCCCGGCGACCTAGAGCGGGTGGCCGCGGCGGCTCAGGGCCAGACCCCAAGAGCCCAGGCGGTGCTCTGGGAGGGAACCCAGCTCCAGGAGGCGGAGTCGAAAGCCAGCTTGGACGCCGCTTTTGCAACTCTCATTGCCCCCGGGGGTCTGGATCAGACTTTCTGCAGGTCTGGGCGAGCGGGGTCGGTCGTCACCCTCTCAAGCTTCCTGGACCCCGGCCTCCGGCCTCGCCTCCCTTTGATGTCCGCCACTGGGACTCTGTGGGCGAGGCTGTGGGCCGACTTGTTGGGTGGAGGTCTGATCCGCAAATGGTGAGCCGGACCTCGAGATCTCCCTCACTGTGTGAGGTGATTGCTTCGGTCGGACACCGAAATGTTCGAGAAGGCGACCGCGCGAATTCTCCTGGGCTGTGGGGGCAGCCGCTGAGGCTCTGTTTCCCCCACCCCGGTGACTATTAGTGTCGACTGTGTGGGCAGCAAAACCCCGGCCGTCGTCGGGTCTCCTGGCCTCTGGAGACTTGGCCCAGTAAACGTAAACAGCACCTCCGACGGCCCCAGCAGAACCAAGTGCCCACGGTGTTTATATTCGTTTGCCAGCACGTGGGCAAGTGTTACAGGCCAGTTGGCCCCAGCCCCTGACAACTTAAAGTCAACTTGGGAAAAATCCCTCTCCTCCCAAGTTTCCTCTAACCCACTCCTTATTTTCTTAGGAGTTTACAGTTGTAAATGAATTCCTTATTTTCTTCGCAGATTTTCAGTTGTAAATGAGTATTTTTTCCTTCTCGTGTTTTTTTTCTCCGTGCTATTTCCGTTTTTTGTTCTTTAGTGACTGTCAAGATACAAACTGCCAAACCGCTTTCCAGATTAATAAGCAATTTACATTCTCAGTAGCAGCAAATAGACTGAATTCTGGACCCCAGTGGATATATAATATTTGTGGATGTCTTTTTGTTTTGCTTCACATTTAAAGACCTGTTTTTGTTACACTGTCCTGTCCTGTCACAGTTTTCAAGGACCTATAGAACTACCTTCAGTGAGGCTTGACTAGTTCTAACACTTCAAACTCAAGCTAGATTTTTAGTAATGGAAACACGTCTTAGTATTTATCACATGGGGATTTCCCTGAAATCACAAAACTAAAGATGCAGTGAAGGGTAAACAGCTGTTTTTTTCCAAACACTGGCTAACTGATGTATGAATGTGTCTTTGTGTTCATTCAAATTTGATCTTAAGCTCTTGAGAGGCAAGAGTTTTACTCTTTTGTGTGCTCAAGAAGATCCTCGTGGCCAAGGCCAAGGAGTGGTTTTTAATGCCTACTCCTTCACTCCTAATGACATATAATCCATTGATGTGGATAGCTGACATCTCAATTTATATGTGGAGGGTAAATAAACTTCAGAAAACTTGTAATCTTTATTGATCTGTATCATGAGTTCTGTGTAAAAATAGTGTACTTCCTAGATGAAGAGGAACTTTTAACACTAGGGTAAACACACCTCTCTCCAGCTAGATTGTTGCTCTTCTAAACCTCTTTTATTAACAGTTCTTTTTTTGCTGTCCCCGCAAGTTCATGTCCCCTCCCCTTCATTGCTTTATTTCCTTAACAGGCTTTTTATCTATCTCAAACTATGTTGATTGTGTATGTGCTTATCCCTGTATCCTTAAAAAGCCGTTTAGGGAGCTTTTCTATTTTGTTTATGGCAAAATCAGTGTTCTAATACTACTAATACTACTACTACAGTGTTATGATACTGTAATACTATACAACTACTACTACAGTGTTATAATGCTACTACTAATATAAACCTTACTGAAATGTTTGCTGGTTTGTTTCCTAACAAGACATTTTTGCAAATAAATTTGCCTACTTAAGATTTTGAGCAAAAGAATACGACTCTATTCAGTAAAGTGTGTAGAGGTTAGCAGTCATCACACTTCATCTTTTTTTCTTTCATGGTCTTTTTGTTTTTCCTCTCTCAACATAAATTTAATTGGCACAAAGTCTCCCACCTAACTTTTTTGTTGGGGGTGGGTGTGGTCAGCTCTTAATTTTGCTGTTTTGTTTTGTTTTGTTTTGTTTTTGAGACTAGGTCTAGCTGTTTTTGCCTGTGGAACCGCAGGCTCTCGTTCCCCGGGGTACCACGGACTCAAGCAATCCCCAGCCTCAGCTTCCCAGGTAGCTGGGATTACAGGCGCGCACCACCACACTCAGCTATTTTTTTTAAACTAGGTCTCGCTACGGCCCCAGGCGGAACTCGAACTGCGATCCCTAGCCCCGGCTGCTTCATAGGCTGAAGCTTACAGGCACGAGCCACCGTGCCTGGCCCAATTTTGCTATCTGTTTTCCTAAATTCAGAGATCTTTCCTGTGGGTTGTATAAAAGGGTCTGGGTTCTAGATGGGAAAGGAAAAGTTCTTGGTGCACAGCCCCAGTACTCTGAATTCTTGGTATCCAGGTGCTCTTCCAGAAAATGTATTAAACGACTGCAGGAAAGAAGCATTATTAGTTTTTAAGTTGAAAACAAGAATCATGTAAGAACCTTTGCCTCTATAAAGCCTCACCTTGACATCTTCACTTACAAGTAAAAATAAACATTCCTTACTCCAGACTCTCCAGCACACCTGCGTGAGTTGTCCAAAGTCTTTGTTTACTTGTCTGGGTTCCCTCCCACCCAAGGTTAAAATCAAATTTTATCTTTGGAACTTCAGCAACCAGCAGTATGTCTTGGCCTCTGAGAAAGTACATAATAAATGTTTCTGAAATTATTAATAAAAAACTAGTGTTTTTAAAAGCAAAAATGCCCGAGTAAGAAGTGCCCGAGTAAGAAATCCAAGTCCTGTCTCCTCCAGCTGAGAACATAACACAGTGTTATGATTTAAATGGGGTGATGTTGCAACTGAAATTCTAAATGATTGTGCTGATTTTTTTTTTTTTTTTTTTTTTTTAATTTCTTGCTCCTCACTATACTGGAAAGATGGGTTTACACCGACCTGCCCTGGGGCATATCTAATTCAAATTTCCTGTTTTGTTCCTAACTGTAATGTTGCTAGGCAACTTTTGCAGAATCCACAGGCTTGTGGTATTGTTGTAATAACTAAGTAAAAATCATTCCTCTAAGTTTATTCCCTTTAGACATAAGACTTAGCAAGTAAATGGGGTTAATCCATTGTCAGCCCATTCACTTTCCTTAGCAGCGAGCGAGATTCCTGCCCTTGTGATTCCTAAGTCACCCTCTCAAATACTTTATAAAGCACATGAATGTACATGCACGTTCTTATTTACACAAGTTTGCACTTCGGAATGAATGATGGTCCTTCAGAACTAGGAACTAATTTGTGATGTAAAGTCTATATGATTTTTTCTTAAACTAGCCAGGCTTTAGCTAAAACTGAAATTTTTTCTAGCTTATGTCTTTGATTTTGGAAGGACAATAACTTTCTCCAAACAAGAACCTACTCTGATTGATTTCTACTAACTTTTTAAAAAAGATGTATTAGTCACTTTTCCCCACTTAAATGCCAAATAATATCCTAAAATAAGTTCAACTGCCTTTTTTCATCTTTGTTGCTATCCAGTGCTGGTTCTTTCAGCAAAACCACCTCACTTCAGTCCTGTTCTATTACCAACTGCCATTTGCCCCCAGGAATCCAGATCTCAGACTTAAATGTGGTAACTTCTACCACTGCTCCTGTTTGACTTCTCAGGTATAGATTAAATTTCTCCACCCTGTCACTTGCCTAATACCCTCTGGTGAATACCATTGTTTGACCGTTTTTACCACATGTTCATCAGTTCACCCTAATACAGTATAATCATATCCAATTCTTCATTAGAGGATTAAATGTAAGACTAGCATTGTCCCTTACAGTCGTAATCAATAAATGTTATGTACTTCTAATTATAGCTATGTTGCTTGAAAATAATCCACACTTGTTAATGACTTTATAGTCAGTAAATGGAATGTGACACCTTATATCCCCAAGATAAGTTTGCTACAATGTGGATAGACAGTTGAGTGTGTGTAGAACCAGGAAGGATAAATCAAAACAGAGATAGTATCAATACCATAAGAACATGAAAAATATTCTGTGAAAATGACCAGTCGAAAGTTTGTATTTTAATGAAATTAAATTTCTTGTCAGGTCTAAGGAATATTAAATATTTTTACTTATCCTAGCATTTATATAAGATGATCAAGAACAGATTTCATCCAATTCTTTAGTAATGACTACAGCAATGATATGGATCACAAATAAAAAAATTGAGAATCTAGGGCTGGGCACGGTGGCTCATGCCTATAAGTTTCGGCCTATGAAGCAGGCGGGGCTAGGGGTCATGGTTCGAGTCCCGCCTGGGGCCCGTAGCGAGACCTAGTTCCAAAAAAATAGCTGGGTATGGTGGTGCGCTCCTGTAATCCCAGCTACCTGGGAAGCTGAGGCTGGGGATTGCTTGAGTCTGTGGTACCACGGGCAAAAATAGTGAGACCTAGTCTCAAAAATAACATAAAATCAAATCAGTACTTCAGACTGGGCATGGTGGCACATGCCTGTAATCCCAGCTACCTGGGAAGCTGAGGCTGGGGCAACGTGAGCCTGCAGTTCCATGGGCAAAAATAGCAAGACCTAGTCTCAAAAAAAAATTATGGCTCTGTGAAGCAATAACACTTCTATTTGCTTTTTCTTAACTCCTTTCTACTTGAATGGAGCCAGGTATTCCAGTTTTGCTTTTTTTTCCTTCACAAAGGACTCCTTTTCTCTATATTCTTCATGAATTTCAGTCATTCACTAAAAAGGTTATTTCACAGCAATGTTGTAAGCAGGTGGAATTATAAGTAAATGCCCAACAGAATGCCAGCACTCAATACACATTCTAGTGATTTATTCATTGCCTCTCCTCTTGGGTGTGTGACATTTTCAGGAAATGACCTGGATGAACAGGAAGACTGCCAGGTGTTTGCTGGCCACCAGGTGATTATAAACCAGTTTTATTCAGGTTACTGCATCACAGAAGATGAGATGACTCTGGGTGAGTTCAGGAGCTCTGTCTCATTAGGGAAGAGAAAGGAGATAAGGCAGACATTCCATGCTGGTCTTTTGTGTAGCAACAGAGTGTGTTTGGGTATTGCTATATTGTGGTGACTCAGTGGTGAGTCAGTTTTAAAGTTCTGTAAATGGCTTGGTTCAGCTCAGGATTGCTGAATGAGCTCATCCAGCAGCTGGTTGGGTAGAGAGTACCTGGCAGTGTGTACAGCAAACAGCTGATTGGTGGTGAACATGTATACAAGGGAAAACATACTGGAGAGGAAGAACTAGTTCCTGAGCACAGAAATCAGCCCTACTTGGCATCACCTACTGGTTGCCTGGTATGTTCAGCACCATCCATGTCCTCCTCACTGCCTCTTCCCTCAGTACAGGTCAGAACTTTCGGTCTCTGCTGCTGGTCTGTACTACTGGTGATCTCACTGAAAGCAGCACCAAGGAAATGAGGACACCATGGCTGGCAAAAAGCAGGTTTATTACTACCAGTACCGACTTGTGAGTCCCCTTAACAGGGAGCTAAGGGTTTATATACACTTTATATGCTTTGGTGATCCGGATGGGCTATCATTGGTGGTAGGATAAGGCTTGACGTGGCAAAGACAGAATGAGGAAGATTCAAGGAGAAACTGGGCTGCATACCAGTAAACTGAATCAGTCAGTCATGGGTTGTTTTACTAGATGGTTGTTTATCTATCCCCTTAGGCTGTATTTCTTAGGTTACTGTGCTTCAGTATACTTTATCATGCTTTCCTCTGGTCATCATACTTCATCATAAGCATGGTGGACGTTTCCAAAACCTTTTTGTGTAAGAAGTGTGGTAAGCATAATCCTATGAGGAGATACAGTGCAGGAAACACAAGGAAGCACATGATTCTCCATATGCCAGGGAAAACAGAGATATGACTGGAAGCAGAGAGGTTGTAGTGGCAAACTACGTCAATTTTCTGGGGAAAGGCCATAACTAACCACAAAAAAGATTGTGCTGAGTCTTGAACACACTGGGCCCAGCTGCTGATATTAGGGAAATTTGCCTATTAGCAGGTGCTAGTATTTTGAATTGGGAGGAGATAATAAAAGAAATTCAGGCCAAGTGGTCCAGAGATAAACATCCTCTTTTGTTTATTACAAGGACAATAAAATCTTGAGGCTGCATGCTTCAACAACAAAAATACAGTCCAAATGAGAAATGTCTAAGTACTACAAATTCCTACAAAGAAATGGGGTGCTTTTTTTTTTTTTAGACTAGGTCTCACTATTTTTGTCGGTGGAACCGCAGGCTCTCATTGCCCGGGGTACCACAGACTCAAGCAATCCCCAGCCTCAGCTTCCCAGGTAGCTGGGATTACAGGCATGTGCCACCACGCCCAGCTATTTTTTTGAAACTAGGTCTTGCTCTGGGCCCCAGACGGGACTCGAACCGTGATCCCTACCCCGGCCGCTTCATAGGCTGAAGCTTACAGGCACGAGCCACTATGCCCGGCAAAAATGGGGTGCTTTTGAAGGACATGGGAAAGGTAGTGTGCCACCTGTGCCTTTATACTGTATAAAGCCAGATGCTTTACATATTTATGCTCTTTAATCTTTACAGGAACCTTTGAAAGGGAGGTATTTTTATTCACATTTTTCAGAGGAAGAAAATTTAAGTTCAGGGATATTAAATGCCTACATCACAGTCATAGAGTTAGTATTACTGAGGTGATGTTTCCGGGATTGTGTTACTCCTGGCTTAAACACTAGCTTGCTCTGCCCAGGAAGAACGGGGTGAGGTGAGGGTGAGAGCTAAGTGGGAGACTTGATGACACCAGGGTCCCAGGACCCAGCTGGTGTGCCAGACTAGATACAGTATGCCAGCATTCAGAGAGCAGGGCATGCAGTCTGTGTGTTGCGGAGAAGGGGAATTGGATTCAGAGAGTTAAGCTTGCCCCTTTACTTTTTTTGTTTTACCATAAAGATCACAAATATTTTAAATTCTAGAGGGGGGTGAGATTCAAAACATTTCTAAAAGTAGGAGGTGTGACTGCAGGCCAGGAATGATGGCACATGCCTGTAAGTGGCAGCGTAGGAAGCCGCAGCCCAGGGCCAGGGATCGCGGTTCGAGTGACGCCAGGGGCACATAGTGAGACCTAGTTCCAAAAAAATAGCTGGGCGTGGTGGCGCGCACCTGTAATCCCAGCCACCTGGGAAGCTGAGGCTGGGGATTGCTTGAGTCTATGGTACCCCGGGCAACATGAGCCTGCGGTTCCATGGGCAAAAATAGTGAGACCTAGTCTCATAATAATAATAATAATAATAATAATAATGTCCATAGACTTTGACTTAGCAATTTTACTTAAATGTTGGTGCAGATTTGTAAATATGTTTTAAAAAGTGTTTAACACACTTGCAAGCTGACTATAGATTTGAGGCATACCTCAGGGGTATGGAAGGAGGAAGAGGAAGGAAGGAAGGAAGGAAGAGGAAGAGGAAGGAGAAGGGTCAAAACTGGGGAGGGAAGAGCACAAGGAACTGTGTGATGTATCACAGGTGCTGTGGTGGTGGGAGAACTACAGGAACTACCTACCCCTGATGGAAGGAATGAAATCCTGTACAAAAAATCCTGTACAAAAATTAACGGTGTAATAAATAAATATATATATAT
>PVHY01010117.1:0-53310 GCA_004024945.1 Uropsilus gracilis
TATACCCTGATTTCCCGCCTTCCAGGAAATCTGTTTCACCTAGACTATTTCACTTTTTTCTTCCCCCTGCATCCCCCTGAAGGGAAATTCCAGCTAAGGTCATTCCCCCATTTTAACATTACTTGTCTTTGAAATCTGCAATCTTAAACAGGAGGGGGGGGGCACACCCTATCAATACCACTGGAATGGCAAACATCAAATCCAGTTTACTGATTATTATTTCTGGGAATGTATAATGGGGAATAAAGTAGAAGAGATATCCACAGAGAATGTCAACTATCTCTGTGATGGTTGTTCTTTGTTTTTTTTTTTTTTAATTTAATTTAATTTTTTTAAAAATTTGCATCTATATTTGTATTTATAGTTATATTACATTATTGTATTATTGTGTACCCTGGGGCTTCCCCACTTTGCTAACACCTGTTAACCATCCTGATCTTTTGTGCCCTTCACCTCCCCTGCCTTCTTCTCCCTCCTCCTCTCTCACTCCATTGTTCAGTCCCATTGGTTGTTTTTATTTTTTCTTATTTGTTTGTTTTTCACTATATCCATCATATAATTAAGACCATCCTGTATTTCTCTTTTTTCTTTTTCACTTATTTCTGCCAATATGAGTCTTTCTAGTTCCATCCATGTTGCTGCGAATGACATGTGTTTGTCCTCCTTGATTGATGCATAGTATTCCATCGTGTATATGTACCACATTTTTTTTAGCCAATCGTCTATTTGGGGGCATTTGGTTTGTTTCCAAATCTTGGCAGTTGTAAACAGAGCTGCAATAAACATGTGCATACAGGTGTCCTTTTGAATTAGTGTTTTCATATCCTCTGGGTAGATTCCCAGTAGTAGGATTGCTGGATCAAATGGTAAATCCACTATCAATTGTTTGAGGGTCCTCCACACAGTCTTCCATAGTTGCTGGACCAATTTGCACTCCCACCAGCAGTGTAAGAGAGTTCCTTTTTCTCCACATCCACGCCAACAGTTGTTGTGGTCCATCTTATTTATATGGGCCATTCTTACTGGTGTAAGATGGTATTTCAGTGTGGTTTTAATTTGTATTTCCCTGATTATTAGTGATGTGGATTATTCTTTCATATGCCTATTATCCATCTAATCATTAAAATTAACATATAGTCCCTCAGTTGCACTAATCAGATTTCAATTTGATAGGAGCCATAGGTTGCTAGTGATTACTGTGTTAGATGACTGAGATAAGAGACAGTTTTTTACTTTAGAGGACACCAAAACAAAATCTAACTATTCCTGCCCTTTAGGGGCCTAATCCCTCAATCATAAAATTAAAAGTACATCAACAACCTTGAATTAATTTCTGTAAGGTCAGTAATAATATCCCTTCTTTATTCCCAGTTTTAGTAAATTGTCCTTTTTTTTCTCTCCTTGGTCTTTTTTTTCTGTATTTTTATTTGTTTCATGGTTTGTGACTACTAAGTCAACCTCTTTAATCATAGATTTGAGATTCTCGAGTCAGTTTAGGTAATTTGTGTATTTGTAGTAACTTGCCTATATAGCTGGAAAGGATGACAGCCTCTAGCAACAAGGGCTACAGCAACACTGGTTTCTCTACTACTCCTTTCTAATTACAATTCATTATGGTTCAAGAAAATACTTGTGTGATTTGGACCTTTTTAACTGTATTAAGTGTATACCATACTATTATTGAGTGCATACCATACTGCTATTGATGAAGTGTTCTACAAATATGTTAGACTTAGCTGGTTTATGGGTTGGTCAAGTCCTCTGTTTCCTTGCTTATTATTTCTCTGTTTGTTCTATTCATTATTGGAAATGGAGTATTAAACATTACACTAGTTCTGTTGAGCTTATTTCTCCCTTAAATTCTATCAGATTTTGCTTCATATAGACTGGAGTCCTTTTATTAGGTACCTATATGTTTGTAATTGCTAGTCCTTTTGATGAATTGATCCTTTTATCAATACAAAATATTCTTTGTTTCTAGTAATAATTTTGTCTTAAAATCTATTTTGTCCAATATCATATCTACGCTGACTCTCTATGATCATGATTGACATGAAGAAACTCTGGTTCTTTTCTTCAATCTATTTAGGAATCTCTTCTATACAGCATATAGGTAGTTAGTGCTTTAATATCTTCTGCCAATCTCTGCCTTATAATTGAAATATTTAATCCAATTATATTTAATTAGGGGTAAGGCAAGATTTGCATCTGCTACTTTGGAATTTTTATATATATGGTTTCTTTTCCCACTTAATTCTTCCATTTCTTCTTTTGTATTAAAAATATACCTAGCATTCTAATGTACCAGTTTACTTTTCATTTACTTTAGTACACTCTGTAAATTATTCTTGCATTCCTAGAGATAACAACTAACATCACAATTTATAAATATCCAGTTAGAACTAATCCCAATTTGATGTAATAATGTATAAAAACTTGAATAATTTCATTCCTTTCACCCTTCATTGTTATTACTAACATGTAAATTATATCTTTATACACCATAAGCCCATATCATAGTTTTATATTTATTTCTTTGTGCAACTATTTTCTAAATCAGAGAGAAAAAAAGGAACTGTGAACAAAAATATGTTTTACTTACATGTGTAGTCACATTTACTGGTCTACTTTATTTCTTCGTATGCCTTTGAGTTAAGTGCCCTTTCATTTTAGTGTGAATGATTATTACAGTATTTCTTGTAGGGAAGGCCTACTAAAAGCAAAGACTATTTTTGCTTATGTCTTCTCTCCTAATTTTTGAAGAACACTTTTGTTAACTATAGAATTATTAATTGAAAGGCTTTTTTTTTCTTTCAGCACTTTAAATATTTTGAATATCATCTCATTGCCTTCTGTCCTCCATAATTTCTTATGAGAAATTAGTTGTTAATCTTATTAAAGATTCCTTCTAAGTTTCTTTTTTCTATTCGTTACTCTTCACCGTTTGATTATGATTTAGCTGTGACTCTCCTTATGTTTATTCCACTTATCTAGCCTCTTAGGTATGTATATTAATACTTTTCTTAATGAATTGGAAGTTTTCAAACATGATTTCTTAAAAATACCTTTTGTCCCTTTCTCTCCTTCTGGGGTTACCACTAAGTATATGCTGGTGTAAAGGTGCCCCATAGGTCTCTGAGGCTCAAATTCTCTTTATTGATATTCCTAATTAGTGATACAATATTCTCATGCTTTCCTTTGTACAAGAGTTCCTTTAACTTTTGAACATATTTTAAATAGTTATTTTAAAAAACTATTTTCTAATAACTCTAACACCTAGGTTTTCTCTTGTAATTTCTTTTCCATGTTTATATCCCCTGTGAATGAAATTCTTATTTCTTTGCATACCTCATGGTTCTTTTGTTGAAAACTGAATATTTAAAATAATGTGATATGATCCAGCAACTCTGAAAAGCAGTTACCTTTCTCCTTTCCTGGGCTTTCTGCTATTGTTATTTGTAGTTGTTATTGCTGTTATTTATGTGCTTAGTGATATAACTAAGTGAATTCAATAAAATTTGTATTTCTTGTCATGTGCAGCCACTAAATGTCTGTTTAGTTATTTTAATGACCAGTTGATGATTTATCAGAATTCTAGAACTAATAAATGTCTTATAATTTCCTCTAACTTCCATATGCATACTAGAGGGTTTGCCTTAAGTATTCAAGGAGGCATTTTGCAATTTATGGTCACCTACATGTCTTGCTTCTATTAAGTCTCAAGATCAGCCAAGGTGAGAGCTTTGGTGCTACTGCAGTATTCCCCAATCATGACCACAACTCTGGGTATGAGCCTAGATTCCCAGGAATGTCAGAGACTTTTTAAAGTCTATTATGAATATCTCATTTTTCAGATTTTCCTTTAAAGTTGTCGTTATATCATTCTTATCTCCAACTGTTATCATATCTCAGTTGCCTATGTTAAAGAGTTGCTCCCAGGGGGGAAAATAATGGATGAAGTCTCAAGCAGATTGAATAGCAACATGCCCTATGTGTATTTTCTAATGATCTGCAACAGAGCAGATTTTTAAGAACTGGACTTTAGGAAAATAAATTCAATTTCACCCCTTCTATAGGCCCTCATTTCTTGTTGGGTTTTCCTACATTTTTGTGTCCCTGCGTTTCTTGTTGTATTATTGTGTTTCAAATAAAATTGTTTCATCTTGTTTTTAAAAAAATTCTGGAATAGGACTAAAAGATTAACCTACCTTAAAACTGGTAGTTCTGCATTTCAGTTGCTTTGTTAGGGGGCTGTGGCCCCCAGTACTGGTGGTGCTGCATTAAAATAGCAGCTATTGTTCATTGGTGGGTGGATACCTGGAGAAGAGAAGTTAAGTCTTCTCTTGAAAAGAAAGGATTAAGAGATTTGGGAAGAGACAGAGGAAAAACACATGGAAAGGAGAGAAAGAAGACAGAACAGAGATGGAAGGTGTAGAGAGCGGCAGCAGAGAGGCTGGAGGCCTCAGAGCTGCCGCTGCCACGTGGGGCAGCAGGACAGGGAAGAAAGTCAAGTTGTGGGCTTCCATCCCCAGCCCGGGTCAGTGAGGAGCCCAGCGAAGCATGTTGGAGAAACTTGTGACTTGTGTGAGCTGTCTTGGAAACGTGGTACTTGAAAACTTTGTTTAATTCCGAAACTGAAAATTTTGGAAGTCTTCTGGAGAACTTAAGAGAGTTTGTTGTGTTGCCATTTCCAACATGAGATGTCTGAAGTGCTTGCTGTGTTGCTGTGTCAAGTGAGTTTTGCGGATGCTGGGCCACTTTGGAGTTGGAGCTGAAAGAATGCTGGAGTTGTGCTTTTTGGAGAAGGATCAATGACTCCATCTTGTGATGACACCTTCCTGGCTTCTTCTGGCTTGGAGTGAGTGGAGTTGTCTTTGAAGAAGGAGTGGCGGTGCCATCTTAACTCCTTCATCCAGCTTAAGGTGGGGTAGTTGCCATTTTGTGTATGCACATGGCTGCTGCAGCCATGTGCTCTTTGGACTGGAGACTGTACTGTGTGGGAAGATTACCAAAGGGGTTCCCTTGCACGCCTCAGTGACTCTTGCCCAATTTTTCTTTTAATAAGTAAATTTGTTTTTGCCTCCTTCTTAAAGTTTATGTGGTCTTGCTACTGCATGCGTGGACTGAGAAGAACCTGGTGTGTGGTCGGCTTTAAAGGGCCAAGCCAGCTGCTCCCCTTTGTAGGTTCAGGTAAACCTGTTTGTTTTGCCACCTGATTTCAGTTTTATGGATTTCTTCAAGTCTTTGGTAAATTTCCAGCATTCTGGAAAAAAAATGGATTTTAATAATTTTTCTAGTGATCTTGTGGTTTTTAAGAAAAGAAACCACTAGTAGGTCCTAACTCCACTATTTCTGTAATGTCACCAAACAACATTAGATTTAAGCAGCAAAGTCAGACATGTGCAATCAGGTGATGAATGGTACTGGTCATATTTCTGGTTTCAGAGTAGTGAAATGCATAGGACAATCAGTTATGGGTAGAGTATGACTAAGATCTAAGATTTATAGCCTTCATTGTTGCTTTTTACCAAAATGGGAGGAAAAATTCAAGTCTTTAATGGTTACAGGAACAAGGAAGGGCAAAAAATTAAATGCTATTTTTATCTACTGTGAATAACCCAGAACAATGTCCTCCTGATTTCAACAGTCTTATTTATAAGGCTCCACATGTTGACTTAGTAAGACCTACTTTGTTATCCATTATGATCCAACATGGATTGCTATATAGATGTCATTCAGTAATTATTCTAACTAAGATCCTGTTAGTCATGGAAACACCATTTCAATTGTCCTATAAGCATATCCCCAACCTTCAGAGGGTAGGCTAGAAAGGTTTTAGAAAAAAAGATGTTCTTATCTAGTAAAGACAGAACCAACATGAATTACTAGGCTCTCATTTTATCACTACTGATTTAAAATTCTAAAACTTCCTTTCCACTATCTCTTATTATTAAATGAGGATGGTAAGACCTACTGACGCACTTCATGTAGACAATATTAATTATGATGAAAAGCTGGATATTTGCCAAGCTATCACATTGAAAAAAACCTAAGGTGAAAATATTTAGACTTATTGTTGTAAGCATAACCATGATCTCTAGCATGCCACAAAAGTTTGCACCTCTCTCTTTGAATCGCATAGTATACAGTGCAGCAGGATTTTCACTTAAAGCCAGGAACTGATTATGAGGCATTGTAAGTTCACCACAACATGAGCTAACATGTTTGACAAATAAATGACTTATAATCACTGCATGTCTAATTGTTCATTGCTTTTTCTTTGAAAGAAAACTGAGGGAAGAAAAAAGACAAAGAAGGAAAATGAGGTGGGGAAAGAAGGAGGGAAGATAGAGATGCCTTGTGTCCTTTGGGAGAAAATTTAAAATGAAAAAGTTTTTATGGAAACTCTGTAAACCCCATGGCTAAGGAGCCTCCTGTAGGTGTTCAGCAACAAAGTAGATGGATACCAGGAAGATTCACTGGGAAAGCCAGGGGAAGTAACCAAAAATATACCAAGGGTCTGTCTCCTTTCCTGGTTCTATAGAAATCAGAACTTGTTTGCTTTCATCTCAGAACAAAAGCGCTCTAACATACTCCATGACATTTGATTCAACAAAAATGTATTCGGTTATGGCGTTGTGTCAGGTATTATGCAAGGAGTTGAAAACAGAGAGCTATTGTTTGGTTAAAATTAGTTGCCAGTATCAAATTAGCACCATACAATTTGTATAAAGTCCATTCTTGACATTAGAAAATCTCCTCAACAGTGGCTATTGGGGAATATTTCCCAAACTTTCCAAGTAAACACAGACTTTCATTCTTTTATTCGTTCTTTCATCTATATTGAGCACCTAATTTGTGCTAAATGAAAAATTCTCAGGACCCAAAATAAAAGTTTCCTACCATGTCAAGAGTTTTCATTACCATACTGTATTATGTGGAGAAGTGAAAATCCTGAAGAAGATGTGAGAGGCTTGATCAGGGAGACAGAAAGGGTGGTAACGAGAAGCAGACATGAACAAAACCCTGTTCTGATTCACCTTAAGGATCTTTGCTTATTTCAAAATCCAGTCCCAGGAGTTTAAAACAATGGTAAGTTTGGACTTAAGCCTGTTGACTTGAATGTTCTAGAATATACCAGCTAGCTAAATTATAAACAGTGGTAAGTAAAGTAATGTTACATTTTCCTCCATAAGACTGTCAGAAAGCAATCGTTTAGTGGGAAGAAAGGTACTTCTCTCTGCAAGAATGTATCAGCTATAGTCCAGAAGGAACCAGGACACACATACCTGCTCCCCTCTGGAGTCTCCAGGTGCCTTCACTTCCTGACCTGCTCACCTGTGGGAATATCCTAAAACTCCAAACAGTATAACCCACTAGAGGCTCTTCTGTTTCCCCTTTAGTGTCCCTCCCTTTCAATTATATCACTTTAATAACTTCGCTAGCTTTAAAGGACTCTTATTTTTCTAATCTGAGTTTCCCATCCACCCCAATGCGTTGATTTAGAAACATCTGCAAGGAGGAAGTTGGTTAGAGAACACTGGTCTAACTTGAGTAGTCAGGGAGGTTTGACACCTAATACTACTTCATCAAGGGCCAGACCCATGCAAATCAAACAGATGGGGAGCAAGGGTCTGGTTACATGACACGTTGATCCAGCAAAGAAGAAATAGAAAAAGATGCTCATAAATTCAACAGAAAGTTTCTAAAAGCCCACAAAAGTTAGGCTTCCTGTTCACCCACAAATCACTTCCTCATTTCCCTGCAGAGAATGAGAGCAAAGAAGAGAGAAGCAGAGGAGGAAGAATTTAGAAAGCATAGATGGGAATAAGAGGCAGTCTGCAATGCTACCAAAACTGACTGTGTTCTACGTGGACTTCATCTTAAACTGGAAATGGCCAGGGGTCTCTTGAAGAAAGTGGGGATTTACTCGGGGACTCTTACACAACATTCTTAGATACAAAAACTCTGATCAGAAAAAGGGTTTTCCTTCTCCCAACCCACCCCCCAGAGAGAAAGACTGTTTAAACCCCTAATTATCCCAATGATTATAGTTCAAATTATTGTGTCTGTATTATAGACATTCTACATAACTGACAAGAATTGTAGAGAACCTATAAATTTACCTGATTTGCTTGGAAATGGGTGTGCTTAGCCAACTTCATCCTGTTTATGAATTTCAATGCAAAACTGTCAGTATTTGTTGTCCTAAAGTAAATGCCACTCTTTGCACAGCATAAAAATAAGCTCGATCTCTGCTTCAGTGTCCTCCTCTGCATTTAGAGATGAGGAATTTCACATTTAAAGCCATGTATGAGTGAGGGGAAACAGAAGGATGAACTGGCAGGTAGGCATTTAAAATGACCAGGTGGAATATTTGCCCTTTAAGCTGGGTCTCAGCTGCTTTCCTGAGCTGCTGGTGAAAAAAAGGAATGATCAGTAACTCCCACTTACCCTTTTTCTAAATCTTCCTACCACAAGGACCATGACTCTGATTACAATGTTTCTGAAGATACTTGATATTTATAATGCCAATATAATATTTTAAAGTATTAAATACATACAAATATACTTAGATAGAATTATCATACCCTGAGACAAGTTAAGTTTTGAAGTTTTCATCTTTTAAGGCAGATTCAGATTTTCATTAATTATTCTTATCACGCTGGCAAAGAATCTGGTGGAAAGATATGGTCCTAGAACATTTCCTGGGAGATAGGAAAATATTAACAAGACAGCAAGAAACTGCTATCGCAAATTTCTCTAAAACAGTAAGTGCCCTATTTCTTATCACCAGAGACAAAATTGATATCAACTAATCTTTGTGCCACCGTTAACTAAAGTCCATCATTGTCTATTTGGCAATCCCTTCTAAGACTAGGTTACCATTATTTTAAAATGTTAGTTAATATTCCAAACCAGAACCACATGATCTTTCAATTCTGTATTTCCTTCAGTGGTCATCGTATAGCACTCTTCCTTGTTATCACCCATTTGTGAATTTTTTTAATGCAATAACTTCCAACATAGTAAAATGTAATGATTACTTGTGATCATTGCAAATGTAATTAATGATCATTGTGATTTTAGACTCTTTTCCCTTTAACTGCAAAATATGATGTAATTGCAACACTTTCCTTGAGATGAATTAATATAGAGACCTATAGGACAACAACCTTGATGACTTACTGACATTTCACTGTAGATATAAATATTGCACCTTAATGCTATCATTCTCTTTTGCTGATATGCACCCCACCTGCCCTTCTAGTTCAACTTAGCACCCTTTTGATAATATGTGGTGAGTGGCTCATGGCAATAGGAAGAGCATGCCTGTGCCTCCCCCTGTGTGTCATTCAGCACACTTCTGCAATTAGCTACTGATACTGGTAGACCTCTCTTTTCCCTTCAGAAAGACATCTGGTTTATATGGTTTTATATAAACACTTAGCATGATCCTAAAGGACACCATGAACAAAAAAGAAAAGAAGACAAAAATTTGATACTTGGAAAAAACTTGCCTAGGTGGCTTTGATTTGTTTTTGCTCTGTTTTGCTTTTACGGTTTTCCCTTGATAGTTTTTAGGTTCAGTTTAATTACTCATATCCCTCTGTCTTATCTTTTACTACTAATAGTGCAAGCTTGAAAGCAGGCCAAGGAAGCATTCATGAGAACACAGGCTTAGAGTAATACCAGATCTTGAAGTCATTCCAGTTACACTTCTCTAAGTCATTGATTTAACATTATATAGTAAATTATTTTAACTTATATTCAAATGTTATAATAGCAAGATTATGTCTAGTGACATTGGAGAAGTAACTTATTCAACTATCCCATAGATAACTCTTCCATAAATAATTTCTTTAAAAATGAGATTAAAAGGAATACTGGTGATAGCAGAAAAAAAAAAGAAAAGGAAGAGGAAAAGGGGGAAGAGGAAAAAATGAGGAGGAAAAGGAATGGGAGGAGGAAGAGAAAGGGAGGAGAGAGTTGGGTTTCTGAAAAAAAAAAGCCAGGTGGAAAGGATGGGAAGACAGGTGGGTGACAGCTACATGCAAATGGTGAGTTGTGATGATGAGGAAGATGGCTGAAACAGTTCTTTGGGTGGTATTGAGCTAGGCTGCCAGGCCCACCATTTAGAAGTTACCTCACTGTACCTATTTTCTCATCCACCACTAATACCCAGATTCACAAGGCTGTTGAGATGTATGTAAAACACTGGAACCTGGCAAATGCTCAAGTATCAACAACTATTAAATCATTTCATTTTGGTGAAACTGTATACAAAATTGAAATTCAGGTGTGAATGGTGCCTCTATTTACAAATAATACTGTATTCCACTGGAAAAATATTGGCAATGCCAACATGCAGCTTTGAACTGTTATCACGTCAGCCAAATAAATGTAAACCCCAAGTTCCTTAGGTCCACACTAGAATGGGGAAGCTTGGCACCCAACAACTGTGCCCCTTCAAAGGACTTTATAAATTTATTTTTCACATATTTGGCTTCTTCTCTGACTTGCTATTACATACATTTTTAAAGTTTATATATACCATAGTGTATTCCACATGTTCCTAACTAATTCACAGTCACTTAATTAGCATTTTTGGAAAGAAATATTTGATGGTCAAGATGATTTAGCGATTTTTTTTGAAATGTGGGCAAATTCAAATACCTATTACATACTGACATAACCGCTTTTAAAGACTCACTATCAATGGCTCTGATATAAAATCATCCTGCACACAATAAGGCCAGTACATAGAAGAAACAACCCATAATTCACCAAAATACCCCAAAAATAATAAAGTAGGCACCACCTACCCAGGCTTCCTCTTGCAGGTGATTCAGGCTTTGGCATAAAATGCACCTTTACATAAACAAGACTGGAATGTGGCTGAAGTACAGACCAAATATAGACTTGATATTAATTTCACTGAACTTTGAGGAGGTCCTACATTGTGATAACACAATTGCAAAATGAAAACAGGAATTTGCATAACTTAGAGGCTACTCAAGACGATACCAGATGAAGTTACAAATGAGGGTATTATAACAGCATCCAGTGTCTCCTGATACCACCTTCTTCATTCTGTTTCCCTTTACATCATCCTTTGTCTTAGTCTAATAGATTCTTTTAAAGAGCTAGTCATGTTTGCTGTTCTTAATTTTAGCAATAAGTTATTTAGTGACTTATTTAACCATATTGCTTCACAGATAGGTGTTATTATAGTCCTCATATCATTTATATGTCATAAATATTGCATAGCATCTAATGTTTCTTTTCTTATTTAATTAAATTATTTTTCTTCCACCCTTGTATTCTCCATAGTTCTGCCACCATATCACCTATGAGACATCACCATATTCCCTTGTCTTCATTGCTCACCTGTTTTGACCCTCCTCATTTCCTTTTCTTTGCTGTATGCTTCAGTTCTATGTCAGCCTGCTAGTTTTGATGTTTTCTTAACCTTTTATTTGGTTTCTCTGTATTCTACATACTAGTGAAATGATTTAGTATTTATTGTTTTCCTTCTGACTAATTTTGGCTTTCAGCTCCATCTACACTGCTGCAAATAGCGTAAGTTTGTCTTCCTTGACTGAGTAACATTCCATTAATAAATATAGCATGACTTTTTAAGCTATTCATCAATTTGGGGGCATTTGTGTTGTTTCCATATCTTGTCCATTGCAAATAGTGCTGCAATAAACATCAGAGTACAAGTTTCCTTTCAATTAGGGTTTTTGTGCCCTTTGGGTAGATTCTTAGAAGTAGATATCCAATGTTTCTTAATCTCCCAACCTGTAATGGAAACTCAGGAGTTCTATAGGAAAACAACTTTCTACCACAATCCTTGTGGACCTAGAGTAAAAGCAGTTTTTAAACAAACAAACAAAAACCATCTCTAATCACCATCTTAAATTTTATCCCTTTGAGCAGATGAGATTTTCTTACCAGATCAAAGAAAGACTAAGAACAAGAGAAATTTAGTTTCACTTGATAGAGATACCAGAATTATATCCTTGTTTCTTTATCTATTTTCAATTATATGATGATTGGTTTTTCTCTACCTAGAGTATTTATAGTTCTTCCATGACTAAATAACTGGGTGGTATCTTTAGAATTTGGGCTCAGTCAAATTCATTCCAATGGTGCCTAGAACTTTTTAGCAGTCCTGGTCACAACTACAAATAATTATACAATCACATTTAAGAGATTTTCTTCTAACCATTCAGGAAACAGGGAGTACATGTGTATTGCCCAGTGACCAGCACAGTATCTACTCCATGACAGATGCATGAAAACATTTGCTAGAGAAATAAATGAGAATGCCCTAGATGGAGCCCCCAAGGAAGCATATGCACAAGGAGTAGTGAAAAACCTGAAGTAGTACAGGAAACGGAAACATTTTCCCAGATGTAGGATGAAATCACTGAAGTGAGGGACAAGAGTATTATAAAGTGAAAGTAGTAATTCATTGCATGATAAAAATTGGATTTAGAGATATGGAAACCATCAATGACTTTGAAAAGGGTAATTTCCATAGCGATAGCAGTAGAAGACAATATAGAAAGGCTTGAACAATTAATATGAAGTAAGAAAATGGTAAACATGCCCTAGTCCATCGGGCTGCTGTAATAAAGCACTACTTTAATAAATTGATGATTTATAAACAACAGAAATTTACTTCTATAGTTCCAGATCCTGGAAGTTCAAAACCAAGATGGTAGCATGGTCATTTTCTGATGAGGGCCCTCATCCCAGTTTCTAACCAGCACCTTGTCACTGTGTCCTTGTGGGTGGAAGGAGCTATGTGGGGCTCTGTGAGGGTCTCTGAATTGGCCACTAATCCAATCATAGGGTTCCACCCTTATAACCTAAGCACCTCTCAAAGATCACTTCCTAGTATCACCATCTTTGGGGGTTAAGATTTCAATATATAAACTTAGAGAGCCATAAAAATTCAGAACATAGTGAACCCCAGGAAGTGCAAACAGAAGATAAACTTTTAAAGGGAAGAGAAAGAACGCTGATCATGGTATTCTTGATTTCAGGGCAATAAAAATCAGTAACAAAGCAAACACTAGAAATTCATGGGAAGAAATATTAAATAAGGTTCTCTGGTCTTCTCCCTCTCAAATGCAGTCAAGTTTTTAAGGAGTTCATGTGTCTATTTTAATAACCAGCCTCAGTTAAAGCAAGAAACAATAAAAGGAAATCAGGACCAGAATGAAATAATCACACACAGATTTTCAGCATGAATATCAAAAAGAGTGAAATTAATCCAACAAGAGAAGGGCAGTGATATTTTGGAGTATACAAATCCACATCTATATAACTGTTAGCTGGCTCCAGATTCTGGAAGCCCTATGTGTATAAAAGAAATTTTAAAAATATGCAGAAGTACTTTTGGAGAAAAGTACACTGTTGCTTATTATTTGGTTGATGTGAAGACAGGCAGACCAATCCATTACAAAAGTATCTTTCCTTCTCTCTAAAGAAAAGATAATCTGAGGCCTGATGCTTCGAGATGGTGTGTATATCCTGTTCCCAGTATATTTCCCCAGTGGTTTCATTATCTATTGATGACACTTTCTTGAAACAACTTTTATTTGGGGAGTTTCAAAAACAGTAATTTCCTTTTTTTTAATTTTTTCAGTATTCCCTACTTGACATTTTCCTGAAAGGAATAGATTTCCCTTATTTTTTTACTTTCTTTTTTTTTAAGTATCATTGTAGCATAATATTCTCATTCAATATTTTATATTTGGTTACCAATATTAATCATTCTTTTATTAGCACTTTATTATAAATCTTTCATTAGCACTTTATGGTAAATCTTTTCAAAAATATAGAACATTGAATTTCATAGAAAACACATATAGTCCCACATATTCTATAGTTTTCTATATTCTACATTTTTCTATAGTTGCTTTCTTTTTCTTTTAAAGTCACTGAAAGGGGCAAAATTATATTTAAGAAAATATAGAGTAATCTCATAAACTAAGGAAAGCCAGAAACAAAAAGAACAAGTTAAGAGACAATCAGATCAATGGAACAGAATTGAGTGCCTGGAAATAAAGCCACACATATATAGTCAACTAATCTTTGACAAAGGAGTGAAAAACTTACATTGGAACAAATATAGCCTCTTCAATAAATGGTGCTGGGAAAATTGGACTATGACATGCAAAAAAATTGACCAAGACAACTCCCTCACGTCATGTACAAAAATCAATTCAAAATAGATAAAAGACTTAGATGTCAGACCTGAAACTATAACATACATAAGGGAAAACTTGGGCAAAACCGTCCATGAATTACAGTTCAGAAATTCCTTTCTGGACACATCCACAGATGGCAAATAAACAAGGGAAAACATAAACAGGTGGGACTACATCAAACTAAAAAGCTTCTGTACAGCAAAAGAGACAACAGGAAAAACAAAAAGAAGTCCAACCAAATGGGAAAAAATTTTGCCCTCCACAAAAGTGATAAGGGTTTAATAACGAAGATCCACAAGGAACTCACACAACTAAACAAAAGCAAAACAAGAAGCCAAATCAAGAAAATGGGGAGAACTAAAAAGATACTTTTCCAAAGAGGAAATACAAATGGCCAACAGGCACATGAAAAATTGCTCAATGTCACTAGCAACAAGGGAAATGCAAATCAAAACCACAACAAGATACCACCTTACACCAGTAAGAAAGGCCCACATCCAAAGAATGGGCATCAACAAGTACTGGCGAGGATATGGAGAAAAAGGAACATCTTACACTGCTGGTGGGAATGTAAACTAGTCCAACCAATATGGAAAGTGGTGTGGAGGACCCTCATATTAACGAAAATGGAACTACCATTTGACCCAGCAACTGCTCTCTTGGGAATCTACCCAAAGGAGACCTCAGTGGGGGTACAAAGGGACACCTGTGCTCGGATGTTTGCTTCAGCACTATTTATAATTGCAAGGACTTGAAAGCAACCTAAATGCCCCAAAACAGATGACTGGATGGAAAAAAATGTGGTATATATACATGATGGAATATTACTCATCAATTAAAAATGACAAATTTGATGATTTCATGATAACATGAACGTACTTAGAAGAAATCATATTAGCAGAAACAAGCCAAAAAGAAAAAGACAGAAACCAAATGGTTTCACTAATATATGGGATAGAGGAAAAAAATAAACAAAAGCCATGAGGAAAAATCAAAACAAGCTAACCACCAAACTGAAGCATACAACTTGGGGCAAAGAGGAAAAGGGGGGGACAGTGGGGGGGATGAAGTCCTGGAATTACAAAGATGTGAAGTTTATATATAAATAAATTTTAAAAATATTTTTAAAAATAACAAGTACTTTTCCTGAGATGCAGATCTGAGAACTGAACAACAGACTTTCTCCTCAGCTTTCGTTAAACAAAAAAAAATTTTTTTTCTATTTTTTGACATCTAGGAGCATTCTGAGTAACAAAAGGGTCAGACAAAGCTAACCAACAATAAACCTTTGCCACCTTAATGAAAAACTGAGGCAAGCAGAAGGGGAGGGTATCTGGGTAGGAGCAGGGGAGGGAGAAGACCAAATGGAGCACAGAGGAGGATTTGGGGGACTTTGGGGTTGGGTTGAAAACATATATTTGTAGATTTGAATCTATAATCCCTAAAATAAACACAACAGTGTAAACCAAATTTACTTCAATAAACATAACTGGAGGAGAAAAAAATCAAATTCTTAATCATAATTATTTAAAAAAAACTCTGAAGGCTAAGTGGACTTTCAGGTACAATGTGTCAAGTTCTCAAAGGTGATTAAGAAACATTTAAAGCTGCTACAAAATTCTTTCTTGTAATATCTAATGTTAAATTATACATAATTCTACTTTATAAGCATTTGAAAATTTCACACTCATGAAATGAATTTCCAAATTCTGGTCACATTTTCTTGAAATCTTGCTACTTCTTTGTAAGACAGTCCCAAGTGTCTGAGTACTCTTCCCAATCACTGACGGGCCAGGCAGTGAAAGAGCTGCCTCATCTTACCATATGCAGCCATGATCTCTAAAGACTCAGATACAGCTATATTTTTATACAAAACCTACCACCTAAACTATTGATCCTGCCACCAAAGGCAGATCAAACCCTAATAATGTCTACAGAAGATACAAACATTACACATCAATTCACAATTCACAAAGCTCTAAGCTTCCCCATTCCCTACACGTGGTTTCTCTCCCTTTTGCACCAATAAATAAGTAAAAATTCATTCCCAAATTCAGTAAGATAGTCAAGACAATGGCTAATGTTTTTCGTCTATGCATAAATGACTGCCTAGGCTAGTTTTGATTCACACAGCTAATAGAAATGCTTGAATCATTTTTTTCCCAAAGGTTCCAATTTTATGTTCTAATTTAAAATAGTGAATTCAAGCCACACAACCTTGATGATTTCCCTAAAGCTTCTTTTCCAAGATAGTTAATTCAATTCACATAATTTTAGCATAAATTTCATGGTAACACGTCTGTTTCAAAGATTTTTTTTTAGAAGAGACTGAAATGTCTGAAACACCTATCACAGGTTCCTGAAGATTCAGGTGACAGCATTTCTAATTATATAATATCAATTAGCTATTAAAGATTCAGCAGGATTCTGTAGGAATATCCAGTTAGTTATCAAAGCACCTCTCAAGGTTTATAAGTAGATCAAAATACTCCATTCAAATTAAATATACTAGGCCCTAATAGAGACCCCTATCCCATCTCTTGACTCTTTCCTCACTTGAGACAGCAGCTCTCACAGGTCAGGTTGGGCTCTGTCACACACAGAAGGTGCTCCTTAATAATGATTTCGCTGAGTTGGGGGACATTGATCTCTTTTTCTGCCCAAGGAAAGAACCCAGAAAGCACTTTTCTACCACATAAGGGAGATGGTGCAGAGTTGATCACAAATTTTTCTAATAACTTGCTTAACATACCAAATGATTCTCCGCAAAGTTTGCTTTTAAAAGTCACAACCCCCTTGCAGATATTTGAACATCAACAAAATGAGCTAAAGAATTAATATTCCAAATTGGCAATTTGATCGGTTTGTGAAGATATTTTATCCACCAACTTGCCTGTCAAAATGATATCTAAAAGATGCTTATACTACTAGCAACTGCAGAAACTGAAACCTTGATATTCAAGTTACCCAAAACTGTGAGTTGTCTGGAGGAGATATTTTTTTTTTTGTTAGGAAGCAATAAATAATGTCAACCCAATAGCTGAAAGCAGTATCCCAAGAGACCAACTCTAATATGCTTTATTTTCATTTTTAAAATCTATTTGCTGCATGAATGTTATATTTTAAGCTAATTAATCACATACTGCTTTTAAAATATAGCAAACTTCTCTTTACTTGACCATCACTATTCAAAAACTTATATTTGAAGACAAAAGTACAAATTATGCAAAGAGAAGTGTATGCTATACATAAAATCACTCCAAATTACAAAGTAATTCGTTTCCATAGGCCCAAGGATTTTTAATACAAAATTTAGAGTAAAATCACAAGTAGATCAATATACAGGCCATTCAGCTTTCAATTAATCAATTAACCATGTGCTTTAAAACAGACACTTCTACAGACCTGCCTGTTCATCATTCCTCTTGTCATTCTTGGTAAGTCAAGATTTACTGGGAACATCAAGGATCAGGGTATTTTTTTTATCATATTTTGAAAAGTACTTTTTTTCCCATATGAAATATCCATATTATATAAAGTCAGATATTTGAACTACAAGATTAACATGTTTAGCTAGCCAACTCTTGAGTGCTAATCCTAGAAAGTGAGCTTCTGTGAGAAAAAAGAATAAGATTGTTCAGTCATGGTACAGGTACCATGCTTTAAACTTCAGGTCACAAGTTTAGAAGAGATGAGGTCATTTGTACTGTATTACCAGAATTCATTGTTGTATTTACAGAATACCTCGGCTGCTTATTGTCTGCAAAGTTGTTAGCACGTTCAACAAACAAATCTCTCAGTACATTTTGTTCCTTAGTCGGCAATTTACATTTCACTTGCCACCATTCATTCTCTTGAGCCAAACCTTGAATACAGGTATCCTGTACTTTGCTGACTTTCTAACAAGCTCTTTTTCACAGTCACATTGCTCCTTATTCTGTGTTGAGGATGCTCATGGCTTTTTGAATTTATAGGCTGGCTTTGCATCCTCCCTCCCAGGCCAGTGGGCACCAATTACAGAACATGGCACCAACTGAGGAACTTGCCTGAGTGCAACTCTCACTGGGTTCACTCCTGGGATACTGTTCAGCTGCCAGAGTTTGCTCATATGGATACCTTTCCTGGCCAACACAGAAAAAACAGAAATGAGGAGGAGGTGATCAATGTTTTCCACATTAAGCTGCCAAGAAGTCTTCACATGTCCCTGAGGCTCAAGTTGGTCAACCCTCCCAGCGGCCTCCACTCAGAGTAGCCTGACTCCAACCAAGTCCACAATATAACTAGGAGGAAAACATAAAAGCCTGATCTAAGGAACACAGCAGAAAGCTGGAGCGGGGGGGTTCAAAACAGAGGAGAGAAGAGTACAAGGGACAGTGAAGATGGATAACATGTGCTGTGGTGGTATGATAACTATGAGACTACACCTGAATACACTCTCCAAAAATTAATGACAATTAATAACATAAATAAAATTAATGAGCCATTGCCACCACAGGTAGCCCCCATACCTGCATCCTTACTCACTCCATTGCCCTCTACCTATCTATCAATCTGAAATCAGGTTTAAAAGGGGTAGAAGCCTTTAACCAACAAATTACAGGAAAAATAAAACTGAGGCAGGCACTCTGTAGATGTCCAGTCTTTCTCTAGCATCTTCTCTTTGCTTATTCTTCAGTGTTCCACACTGCTCCTCTTCTCCACGGTTCTTCAAACTTTTTCCACAATTACTGATACACAAATCAGTTTTCCAAATCCCTGGCCATCTCCAAGTACCAGCTTATTATGTCACCTTGCTGTGGTGTCATACTCTCCACACTGGCAACCAGTCACCATGGCTTCCTGCCACCTCCAGCTCACTCTTCAGGAGGTTTCCCCTGACAGTTCATAGGACCTGTTCTATCAGTCCACCATTTTCCTCTCTCTTTCTCTCCCTTCCTTTTTTTCCTTTTTTTTCCTATCCTTACTCCTTCCTTTTATCTGCTTTTTGGATACCTCTCGCTTTTCCACAAGCATCTTTATCTCAAACCCCATCCACCAGGGTATTTTGGTGCTAATACAATTTTTAACTGCATCCCTTACAATCCTGTATCAAATCTGTGGGGTTATTTTGCCATGAAGAAGTTTCACACATTATTCATGTTTATGAATTGTCATTCAGTTTGCCCCCTTTGGGCAGTGAACTCAGAAGACTTTTCGAGAAAGACTGAATTTTTTAAGGACTGAATTTATTAGATATGGCCACCATAGACAACTTTCAAAATATATATTATATATGTACATACTCCACTGTACATTTTTTCAAAATGACTATGCTTTGTTTTTCATCTGACTCAAATCAATTCCTTTGATCAATTTGCCAGATATGTTTAATTGTTCTTTCACACATATATCGAAGTAAACACTTACAGTATATAAAACTGAGAACAGCAATGTTTTTGATCAGGTTCCTGCTTCCAAGCCTATCGGCTGCCAGGACCAATGGTTGCCCTTCAGGGCAGCCCTGTCTTGCAGTCTTGGTGGAGCAGCGCCACCAAGTGGACATTAGATGCAATAACCACTCCCAGACCTACTTTATAAAGTCTGGCACTACAACTAGGTTGGAAGACAATTTGCGTTTCATCTCTTTTTAAAAAATTTCTTTTTTCAAATGCTATTGATTCGCAATAACTTACACAAGTATTTAGTTGTAGGATTACAACTTCATCTCTCTATATGTGCACTTGCTTCACTCACTTTCCACCAACCTATACCCTTTCTTCCCCTCTGCTCTATTCCCCCCATCCTCTCTCCTAACCAATATATTTTTAGTCTTGAAGTTGTTTTGTTTTACTTTAACAGTGTGTTTTCTCTGGTTATTTATATTCTGCAACTAAAAAGTGCCTGTCTTTCACTTTCTAACTTATGTCACTTAGCACAATCACATTAAGAAACATCCATTTAATCCCAGAAAGGTACTGCTTCGTCTTTCTTTTTTAATAACCGAGTTCTATTCCATTGAGCGTATAGTCCACAATCTGTTTTTCAGTTGTCCGTTTTGAGGCTCTTAGGTTGATTCCATGACTTGGCAATTGAGGAAAGTGCTGCTATTAACTTGGGATTATATAAATCTTTTCACGTTAGCGTTTTCTGTAGCTAATACCTGGAAGTGGAATAGTTGAGTCATACTATTTCCTTCATTTTTTTTTCCTCAGGGAATCTCATACTGTTTTCCAAAGAGACTGCACCAGTTTACATTCCAACTCAAAGTGGGAAAAGCTTTTTTCTCCATAGTCTCACCAGTAGTTGTTTCCAGTCTTTTTTATATGGTTCATTCTAAGAAAGGCAAGGTAACACCTTTGTGGTTTGGACACTCGTTTCCCTTATAATAACTGATCTTGAGCATTTTTCCATCTCCCTTCCTTGCAAAAGTGTCTAATTAGGGCCTTTGCCCAATTTTTGATTGAGATGTTTGGTTTTATTTGTTGCTGAGTTGTATGAATGCTTTATTTATCTTGGAAATTAACCTCTTGATGGAGGTGTGATGCGCAAGTATCTTCTCCTGGTCCCTGGATTTCCTTTTTGTTTTTGTGGTGATTTCTTTTATGGTACAAAGCTTTTTGGTTTGATGCAGTTTCGTTTGTTTGTTTTTGCTTTTGTTTCCTCTGATGTTGGAGTTGAGTTCCCAAACACATCTTTGTAATTTACGTCCAGAAATGTATGCTATGTTTTCTTTTATATATTTTATGATGCTGGGTTTTACATTCAAGTATCTAGTTCACTTGAATTAATTTGTGTTCTGTTTTAGATTATGGTCTGATTTCATTTGTTTCTAGGTGGTTGTCAATGTGTTTGATTCTCTTAGTGCTTTTAGCATTATTGTTTTAAATATTGGGTACACCTTTTTTGTGCATAAATATTAAAGACAGATTTATCTTCTTCATGACTTGTCCCCTTGATCGTTATATAGTGCCAGTCATCATCACCAATTACCTTTAGTGACTGGAAGTCTAATTTATCAGGTATGAAAATAGCAGTTCCTGTTTCATTCTGTTAGCGGCTTAAAATACCTTATTCTAGCCTTCACTTTACGTCTGTAGATCTAATATGAGCCTTCCATGTGTGTTATAAAGAGGGTGAGGGGAAGTTTTTTTGGTTGTTTTTTTTTAATTCAACCTGTAATTCTGTGTCTTTTGAGTTGTGAATTCAGACCATTTATATTAAGGGTTACTATTGAAATATTACTTTTTGTTGTTGTTGTTGTTTATTTGTTTGTTTTTGAGACTAGGTCTCCTTATTTTTGGAGACTAGGTCTCCGAAACACAGGCTCTCGTTGCCCGGGGTACCACAGACTCAAGCAATCCCTAGTCTGTCTCCCAGGTAGCTGGGATTACAAGCACATGCCACCACGCCCATCTATTTTTTGGAACTAGGTCTCACTACGTGCCCCAGGCGGGACTCGAACCACGATCCCTAGCCCCAGCCACTACATAGGCTGAAGCTTACAGGCACCAGCCACCGTGCCCGGCACTATTGAAATATTACCCTTGTTTCTTTTCCCTGCATCTCTCATTGTCCTTTCATTTGGATGATTGCCCCCGTGTGATTCAGTTTCTTCATTTCTTCTCTTCAGGGTGTCTGCTTGTGATTTTGTGTGTGTTTGTGTGTGTGTTTACTATAAAGGTTGTATTTATAATACTGTATATATAATTTATAATACTGTATATGTAATTCTGTATTTATAATACTCCTTTTTGTGCTGGCATCAACTCATAGCCATTTGGCTATTAAGATCTTCTTCTCCTTCAGTGTTTTCTTGTTGTCTCATGTTATTCTTTTTGTCTCATACTTGTTGTTGTCATCTCATATTATATTTGATTCTATATTCCTATTTACCTCCTTCCTCAAGGCTTTGTATTATTTTGTCTTTTCATGTAGAAGAGCTTCCACTGTTTCTTGGTGGGCAGGTCTACATATGGTAAACTCCATTAGCTTTTGTGTGGGAAAGCCTTTCTTTGCCCACACCAGTCTGTGAGATTCACAGTCTGTATGGATCTCTTCTTCATCTTGTGCAGACAGCTCGAAAGGCCTCCACCCCTTCTTCCTCTTCCTGTTCTGCTACTATAGCACAGTACCAACCTCAAGCAACTTATCTGTGGGTTAGTCCCCTAAAGTGGATGATGAGCTGTGAGCAGTACTTAGTTTTTTTAGTTCTACTTAAGGGAGAGGTACGCTGAAACCTCCTGTCCCACCATGTTATGGGTGGAACCTTTCATTTTATCTTCTAAATTTAAGCTGGGACATTAAATTTGTGATGGACAAAATAATTTATTAAATTTATGATGGACAAAAATGACCACTTTTAAAATACTATATGACATCAGTCTCAGAGACATTCAGAATGCTTGAAAGTCACCAGTTTGATATTTACTTAAGAATCTATATTAATATGACACTAAGACCTTTGTAGCTGGTGGTATCAGATTCTCTACTAGTTAGATTTACTGGAGGGTAACAAAAATTCCAATTGCAAGTCAGAAGGAGACGGTGCATATTCTTCCAGATACGATCATTTATGGTTGCTTCATAACTGGGTCGCCATCAAGTGGGTGATGGACAGGAAATCTTTCCAAATGGTTCCAAGGGTAAAAGGGGCATACTCCATTCCAAAGGCTATAAGGAGGTAGAATTACTTGTTTGAGATGGATGTGAAAGACACAAAAGGAGCCCCATGACACAGAGTTAAAATATATAAGTAGTAAAAAGAATTTATCTCTGATTTAGTATCTCAAAACGTAATTTTGAGAGTTTACATTTTGAGATAAAATTTATATCCGTGATACTGAAATAAGATTGTTATTAACACTGGTGACAAGGTGGTAGGAAAATCTCAGGGTAGACAATGATGTAAAATATAGATATGTGCAATCAATTTTTAAAAATAAAATTAATTTTAAAAACTTGCTATTGAATCTTTTCAGGTTTTCTTTTCTTGCTTTCAATGTGTTAAGAAAAATGCATATGTATTATTCTATCACAAAATAATTCTAACATTTTAATAGTTATATTTCAATAATTGATTTAGTAGTATCTGTTTAATGTTATAGATTTTAAAAGACTCTTTTTTGAAACTAGGTCTCGCTATTTTTGCCCGTGGAACTGCAGGCTATCGTTGCCCGGGGTACCACGGACTCAAGCAATCCCCAGCCTCAGCTTCCCAGGTAGCTGGGATGACAGGCGCACACCACCACGCTCAGCTGTATTTTTTGGAACTAGGTCTCGCTACGGGCCCCAGGCAGGACTCGAACCGCGATCCCTAGCCCCGGCTGCTTCATAGGCTGAAGCTTACAAGCAGGAGCCACCGTGCCCAGCTAGATTTTAAAAGACTCTTAAGGAGGTTCAGAGTCCTTACCAGCTACACTGCTTTAGCATACTTCCTAGCAGTTACACACAGTTTCAATCACAGTGGCAGAAATTGATAGCCACAGGGATGTTAGGGAATGTACTTTTATTCTGGGAAATCTTAGGCCTTGCTAAAACATAAATTCCTAGTTCCAGAGGAAATGGGGAAGAACAACTAGTGAGTACAGCTAGCACGCTCCACCACAACATATTATTTATTGTGGTTACAGAGTTCAGTAAATGGGACTAAGATTTCTATTATTATTGGAATTTTGGTCTTTCTGTCCTTATATTTCCCACCTCATCAGACTGAGTTTTTCTCAGTCTCTTTCTGGATGTGTTTCCAGATATTCCTCTCTGTGTTTCACACTGACCTATGCCATCTTTACAGCAGTAGCTATTCTCAGGCTGAGAGATGGTACTCTGACTATAGCTTATTTTTTGATTATATTAAATGTTTTTTTGCCATGTCTCAGCCTAGGTTGATTAAGATCACAATCGCTGCATTTTTTCCTCTCTCCGAGTCACTGAACCATTTTCAGTATGTGGTTCAGCTTTGTTTTTCACTGGATTCAATCAAATCATTAGAAAAATTTGCCAGATATGGATGCCTGTTCTTAGCTCCTTTCATCATATCCTATGCTGTAGTTTTAAAAACTTTCACTCTATAGTTTGCATGTTTTTTATTTCTATTTGGCCTCTTCTGAAGACTTGACTTTGTTGCTGTTGTTGTTGCTTTAATGGCTTCTTTAAGACTATGTGTAATTGCAAAGTTTGTGTATTTTCTACCTTTCATTGTTTTCTCCTGTTCTTTTCCACCACTTGATTTTAGCAGAATATATATCTTTTAGTGTTTATATTCCTATCATCAACACTTTCAGCTTCCAGAAATTAAAAAGTAACCAACCAACTTACCTTCTACCTTTTCTCTTTTGACTGTTTTGATTATCTTTTCAACATTGACAGGGGCTACAGTATTTAAATTTTATTTACTTGCTTGCAGTTTCAGTTTATTTTTAAAAATTCAAAATATTCCATTTACCTTCTCCAAAACAACCATGTCAGTGGCCTCATGCTTCCTTCAGCCACCTCTACATCCTCCCCCCATTGCATCTGGTAAACAGTAAATATTTTTTACTGAGCACAGATTTTATTTTGCTGTATTTCTTCAGTGTATGTTTTTATGGGGGTTTTGTTTGCTTGCTTGGCTAATTATATTCCACCCGCATGTGAAACCATCTAATACCTTTCTTTCATTTTCTGATTTCACCTCAAGGTCCAAAGTCCATCCATTTGTCTAAAAAGGTATTATTACATCTCTTTTAATAGCTGTGTAGAATTCCACAACTTTTTCACATGGATTCCACAATTCCCATATCCATTTATCTGTCAGTGGGTACTTAGGTTGGTTCTATGACTTGGCAATGTGGACATTTTCTCTCTTGCCAGCTGAGGTATCTGCTTTCCTGGCCATGCTCCCCTTCATCTCCCTCACCTTCCTGCCACCAATTTTAGTGCAAGTTCTCTATGGGTAAGCTTTGGAACTTTGTTGGGGAGCTTATAAATCTTCCTCAGAAATATTTTTTGTTGTAGACTTTATATAAGAATATAGTCCCAAGGCCAGGCACGGTGGCTTGTGCTTGTAAGCTTCAGCCTATGAAGTGGCTGGCCGGGGCTAGGGATTGCGGTTCGAGTTCCACCTGGGGTCCGTAGCGAGACCTAGTTCCAAAAAAATAGCTGGGCGTGGTGGCGCACGCCTGTCATCCCAGCTACCTGGGAAGCTGAGGCTGGGGATTGCTTGAGTCTGTGGTACCCCGGGCAATGAGAGCCTGCGGTTCCACAGGCAAAAAAGCAAGACCTAGTCTCAAAAAAAAAAAAAAAAAAAAAAAGAATATAGTCCCAAACTTTCTATTTAATAATACTGGCTCAATATCTGCATAGTTTTCTCACTTGGAAAAATAGGGTATGATCGCAAACAATTTGAAGAAATCAAATTACAAATAGGTGTTGACTTTTACAAACTAAATTTCAACAATAGGGAACAAAGTGAGTATAAATGCACCAGAGAGAGCAAACAAATATCAAGCTTAACAAGGAAATTAACATAAAGGTCACTAAGTACCAACTGTGTGTGGTACTGCGGTGATCACAGCATACCACCAGGTAGGTAATGCATGTGCTAGTTCCCATGGGATTGAAATCAGGTAACAAAACAGGCAAAGTAGAGAACTTAACTAAACTTACAAATGGGAGCAGCTGATGGCAAAGTAGAGAACTTAACTAAACTTACAATTGGGAGCAGCTGGTCCTTTAAACCCAGCCACTCATCAGGTTCATCCCAGCCCTCACAGACCACACTAACCTTAAAAAAGGCAAAAACATATTTACTCATTAAAAAAAGACAAAATAGACAAGAATCATTGAGCATACAATACCCCCTTTGATTATCTTACCAACCAGTTCAGTCTCTAGTCCAAAAAAACTGTACTTGGGTCCTAAGCCACATGTGTCCACAAAATGGTGGCTGTCCACTTTTCAGATGAGGAGACCAAGATGGCACTGTCAATTCTCCTCCAAAGGCACAGATATTCATTTTAAGCCAAATGAAGAAACCAAGATGGTGTTGTCAGTCCTCCTTCAAAATACACGGTTCCAACATTCTTTCAACTTCAACTCTAAAGTAGCCTGAAACCAGCAAGACTCACTCAATACAATAGCAGCAACCACTTCAGATGTCTCATGATGAAAACAGCAACACTCCAAGTTCTCCTCAGGTCTCCAGACAATTCCCAAGCTTCACAGTTTCAAAGTTAAAGCAAGTTTTCAAGTACCAAATTTTCAAATCAGCTTACATAGCTCATGTTTCCCCAGGTTTCTCACCAGCCCACAATGGGGATAGAAACCCACAGCACAGCTTCTTTCCCTGCCCTGCTGCCACACACAGCAGCAGCAGCTCTGAGGCCACCATTCTCCATGCTGTTTCTCTCCTCCTTCATCTCCTTCTTTCTCTCTCCTTAAATCCCCTCTCCCTCTGCTCCTCTCACGAGAAGCCTTGGCTTCCCTTCTTCAAGTCTCTGCCCACCAAGACACAATGGCTGTTATCCCAATACAGACTTACCATGCTGGGGGTCATGGCCCCCCAATTTCAACACAGTACCCATATCAGGATGGGGATGAGGCCTCGGTAAATTAGGTTATATTTGAACCTAGGTATGACTGTGGAACCCAAGGCTTTTTCACAATGAAGCACCAATTAATAGATATAATTTGCCAATTTTCAAACGAAGTTATCCTAAAGTTTATGTTGACTCACTTCCTGTAATATATCTACACTGCATTTTGGAATCATAATTTGAAGCAGTTCTTCCAGTTCAATTCCATGTTTGGGGAAATGGGCATGTGTAGGAAAGTCAGATCACTTGAAAAAATCTCAAAAATAAACAGAAATTATAATAAATATATTTCTGACACCTTCATTTAGGCACCTAATATGTTGAATACTACAACATAAGCGAACCTTAGAGAAGTGGAGAAAGCAGTTTATCACTATTACTGTAATTTCCAGGTCTTCCATTCCCCAAGCAGGGACGGACCCCAGGTCACAGAAGCAGTGCTAAGTCCCAGGCACTAGATGACCCAAGGGAGTAAAACTGTGAGAGTACTCAGAGGTGGTCAGAAGCCATCTGTCCTCCAAATAGTCAATATCCACTGAGCAGAGACTAAGGTCCAAGTCAAAGCTGTACATGACGGTTAGGAGTCACATGTGGAATGAAGGAGAAAATAAGATGGAAGAGATTGATAGCTATTGTGAGGCTAGCCCACAGAACGGAGATCCTGGGAAGTATGTACAGGTTCAACTTTAATGAAGTTGTGAAGCTCCTTATATACCCCAGCCAGGAAATGTTACAATGATGTAATGAGGAAGTAGCAAAGCGTAGGTGACATACAGTGGGCAGGATGCGAGGATGCAGGATAACAGGGGAATTTACCTTTGGGGGCAACAGACATGACTAATAGGTCATCTGTCTCTTGGGACATTCCAAAGAGGCTAGGAGACTGTGTCAAGGGTGAGAGACCGTCTATCACCCACCCTGTAGTGTGCCAGAGGGAGCAAGAGAGACAGGAAATGTTCCTCTTATCTGAAACTCCATCTCTCTACCTGTTTCCACATTCCACACATGACAAGCAGATGTCCCTCTGGTGGTTTAACTACCAGAAGCCCAGCAGCTTAGTTTCCCAAAGTCCCATGAATTTAATTGCAAAATCAGTTTATCTGATCAATAACCTCTGCAGTTTAACTACCCAAAAACTTCAGTTCCACCCTTTTGTTCCATCTGCCCATGTTCATAGGGATTAAGTTTGAAAAGTTCCACCTTCTCCCATCCAAGTGGTTATGAGAACCACTCACTGGATCAAGAATGTTCCTCATGGTTCCTCTTACAGATTTACACAGCCCCAAGTTCAACTGACATTGTTATCAGGAAAGGGGTGGGGGCAGGCTTTTTACTAAAAATCCTTTTGTCAGTTTTTGAGAAAAACCTTTTACCTCAATCTGATACAAAAAGGACAAGAGCCTTTATCATTCCATTAGCTACCACACACTATTTCCTTTGTCATTCCGATACCTGCTGCTTGCCAGGCTCATGGCTCTCACCCAAACTAAAGAAAAAAAGAAACTTTAAACCTGTCTCTTTTAGGATCTGTTACTGCCCACAGCTCTTGCTGTGTAATTCCAAAGCCAGATCAAACTCTTAAATAAGTGATCAAACTATTGATTACTAAGCAAGAAAGTGATTCCCTATATATGTACTACAAGATAAGCATGTAAAAACCCGTTACTCCATTACATGTGTTACAAAATAAACATGAAAAACCCAGTTACCATACCACAGGTCCAAACTGTCTTTCTGAATCCTTGTTCACCTCACCATATATCCAATCAATCAGAGTTCCAAAAGCAAATGTTTCAAACACAAGACATCCCTCTTTTCCTCCTTTGGTGTCTGTTTCAGCTTTCTCCAAACCTGTGGTCCAAGACATGGCCGTCTTCTTCTTCTTCTTCTTTTGGCTTCCCTCTCAACTTTAGGCAGTAGAGTAGGAAAAAGTCCAAAATAAAATTGGAACTGTTATCGGGGGAATAGGGACTACCCCGTTCAAATGCCTTTTTCCTATGGGTTCTTCTGCCTGCGTGCAGCAGCTGCTCGGATATCAAACCTTAACTACCAGGATAGACAAGAGGTTTATTTCCAAACCGAATAGAGCCCCACTTCCGCTCCTCAAGTTGTTTAGTGGGGGTTACCTCAATCTTAGGGCACTTCTGGTTGAAAACGACAGGCTGTGTCCTTGACTCCCAATCCATTGCTCTAGTTGGCACCAGATGAATCCAACCAACACAGGTGGGGCTCAGGTAGGTCTCCCTGAGGCAGGCAGACCTGTCCAAGTGTCGAATGTCACTGTGGCTCTGCACTTCACCAGGGTCACCTCTCCTCCGCCTTCACACAGCTCTTGATCCTCAGGAACCGAGTTCAGGAACCGAGGGTGAGGAAGCTGCAGAGGACTCAGCTCCTGGGTCCTTCTCCTGAGACCTGATGCCAATTTCCAGGCTCTCACTCTCTCCCTCCACTCTCCAGGCGCCCCTCCAAAATCGTGTATCTCCTCACTCCCCCTTTCCTTTTTTTATCCTTTGCTCCCCATTCACAACCACCCCTTGGTGGTCTGCACCTCCCTTTCCCCTCTGGGTCTGCCTTGGGAGTCCCCACCTCCAGGACCCTGCATTAGCCTAATCCCAAATCTGCCCAGGTAATCACTTTACTGTAAAAAGGGGAAGTGGCCTTATCTGGCCTCAGGCTAGTATTAGTCTGAGTCTTTCAGATTCAGGTGATAGCAATGCCCACATTCCTTTCTCAATGAAAGGAACTGGGTTCATACTGGGTCCTGGCTTCAGAACCAATAACAGATTCATCTTCTCAGATCTCACTCATGACCTCTCCAAAAATATCTGAATCAAACTAGATAAGACAAACTCCAACATGAAGTTTAAATCTCCAAACTCTTTAGACTCCTTCAGCACACACACTCAGCTTATGCATGCTAAGGCCATGAGTTCAGCAGCCTGGGCTGAAGGCCACAGGCTCCAGGCTGCCTTGGCCATTATAGCCCAGGCTTCCTATTCCTCCAAAAAATGACTGATCAAATCTTTTCTTTCTCTTCTAAACTCTTTTTATGTCTTTCCTTCTTGTTTTTCCTGCTCTTTCATGAGCCTTGTCAATCATCTCACATCACAAAAGCCTTGTTTTTCTTTCGCTTTCCCATCTATCCTTCTGAAAGAAAACTACAAATTCTAATGAAGACTAGCTTTTCTCACCTAAGCCTGAAACAATTAAGTCAGAAAGTCAAATCTCCATAATATTAAAGCAAAAGGGAAGTATCTCATATTTCCTAGCTACACAATGTTACTTATCAATGCACAACATCAGCTATGTTAATGGTAGATCACACTCCCATTTTTGTTACAGACTTTGGAGCTTTGACACTCTAACAATATTTAAGGTACCATTTCTTCTCAGAATGCACTCTGACAGAATGCACCCTTTTTTTCTAGGAAAATTGCTTTAAAGATATGTAGAGAGATGGAGATGATGGATGATAGACAATAAAACAAGCAATTGTAATCACAATCTAAATCTGTTGCAGTGTTATAGAGTCTCCCAGTGAACATATATTATCAAACACCTTACAGAATTTGCTGTGAAGTGTCAAGTTCTAGACCCAGACAATGTGATCCTCCCAGTGGCACCTCAGTGTTCTTACCAAGGTCACATTAGTCTGCAGGGAAATTCCCATATTTTATACACTTTTATGATCTGCAAGTTACAAAAAATCAGGATCAAAGTCTCCTCAGGGATGGGCAGTGACACTTCTGGCCCCAGATCCCAAAGCCTGTATGTGCTTTCCCCACCCCCAGCAAGGTGAGCAATCAGCACAGAGCAGTTTCTAAAAAAAAAAAAGATTCCTTCTCTGACACAGTCACACAAGTCATGGAGATATGACATGTTCCCAAATGCAAGAGTGGGAGCATCCAAGTGTTAAAAGATACAGGCTACTTAAAACCAGTGCATGGGGTGTAAAGACTACCACCCTAAGAGAGTCAGAGCCTAAATACCATATAAAAGTGGCTCACAAGCATCTCTGGAATGTTTCATCACCTCTATCATTTCTACTCTTGTCTCTAAGAGTTCAGATGAGGCCTTCCTAGTTAAAAGGGAATTTCATCAGTGGATATACTTTACTCCTTGTCCAGATACTCCTCATCAAAGTGTCTTGGCTAAGGGTGGGGCAGTTGTTCAGACCCAATCTTAGTAATGCAAGCTGAGTCAAGTAACTTGCTTGCTCTTGACTTTTTCTCATTTGTGAAGAAAAAGGGGGTCACATCACCCACCTCACAGGTCTTTTAGCGTCAAGTGGACAGCTCTGATTCACAATGCTGGGCAGTGAACACAGCCCCCAGGGAGCCCTGTGGTCATGGCAGTAAACAGCCATCACTCCATAGGTTGTGAGTCATTCTCAGCTCAGTATTCAATCAATTACAGGAGACAGTTCACTTTCTATAAAATAGACTTTGTGTTGGATGATTTTGCCCAACACAGTGTGTCCTGGTCATGCTTAAGCTCCCTCCCTCCCTGCCTTTCTCTTTCTCTCTCTTCTCCCTCCCTCTCTCTCCACTCTCTTCCTCTCTCTCCTTCGCCTTCTCTCTCTTCTCCCCCCTCTCTCCCACCTCCCCTACTCTTTCCCCCTCTCTCTCTGCCAGCATAGTACTAGTGCCACTGCCACTGCTTTTAGGCCTACCTCCAGGCTCAGGTGTGCACACTTACACATGTGCACATCCACACTCTTTGGGCCCAAATGTCTACAATGACCAGTGTATGTGACCCATGCCCATGTTCCCAACCGCCTTCTGCATTAACATGATCAAGGTGGTAACCACAGGCTAGTGGAATAAAAAGCCTGATTAACTCATTTACCCTACATAGGCCTGGGACACCAAAATAGTTGGGGAAAAGGGGTTCAGTAACTTCCTGTGTTCTAGGAGTTATAATTATGACTTAGAAACTGAATGGAAAGCAGAAATCAATGACAAGTTCTGCTCACCTGTTCTCCCTGTATCATCCACTGCCCATCTACACTCATAAGCTATATGGAAAGTATAAGGTAAAATGGACAGGTAAAAAACAAACCCTCGGCAGAGAGGACTCCTGACTCCAGCATCTGCCTTTCAAAGGGGCTTCAATCCAGATCATCACTCCTAGCACATTAGCATGTTAGCTAATGCCCAGAAAAGTTGATGTGCTGCTCACTGTTCATTCTCCCACATGACATTGCAAAAGCTCTGTGGCCTGAGACAGCTCGGGTCAGAAATGCTACAAGATGGGAAGAAGCAGTGGGATAAGAAGAAATTACAGCCCCCCTTCACAGTCCCTTCTCCAATTTGAAAAAAAAGCAGAATGTAGAGTGAGTTAGTCAGGCTCTTTCCTGCATTGGCCTACAGAGCCAGCACCTGGTATTTTGCATCTTTCCCACGACTGTACAGCCCAGTGGGTGTGCGCATATGTGAGTGTGCACACCTAGACCTAGGAAAGAGGGAATGAAGTGGTTTGAGAGAGCATGTGCAGAAGTATCATTGAGAATGGCAGAGAGAGAGCCCAAAGAAAGAGCATGAAGATTCCTGGGGAACTGGGGGGCTTGACTGCCTCCCTGTGCCACCAGCACTGCCCCCCCTGGACCTGCCCTGGCCCTGCCTGGTGTTATCTGTGTAACTGCTAAAACTGAAAAAGAAACTATGCAGATTGTAAGCCTGATGGTTTCCCAACAATTGGTGATAAGGGTGCTTATATTACAAAGAGCAACAAATACCTCTTAAAGGTCCTTTTTTAGGTACCAATCAACACATACCACACCCCCGTTAATCTATTGGGAATCTTCAAATGGGAGTGTTTCTTCTGAAAATGCTAAAAAGCCAAAGGGAGCACTCTACTGAAGGTAAATCAACCCCACTACCCCATGCAAAATACATCTAGAGGTGCTCTTGTCAACACCTGCACCCACCCTATGCTTCCTGCCCCCTCAACACACACACACACACACACACACACACACTTCCATTAATTTTAAAATCACACTCTATCCTCTTCCAAGAGTGTGTTTCAGATTCTGCCACCAGGTGGCAGGAATAATCAGCATCAAGAAACAAGCTTCTCATGGAACCAGAAAAGGCCAGGATTCTGGAAAGCACCATAAGAACACCAGGTCATAACAGTGTTGTACAGAAGTATGGACTGAGGTACAGAGGGATTTGGCCTGCCTAGCAAGTACTAGGAACCCTGAAGACCAGTCCCTCAGCTAGGTTATTTGCCTCCTTCTTTCCCACCAACTCATGCTGTATTTATTTCTAACTATAGTAAAAAAAATTGTACCATTCATGAAAGTAAGAAAAGTTAAATGAGTCTTTAAGTAACCATCAGTAAGCTTCAGCAATTTTTCATCTTTCCATAAACATACATAAACGCATACACTATATTTCTATACCAACTACTAGTGGTACATGATACTGGTACATTGCTGTATTACCACAAAGTTAAAATCATCAAGTTCTTTAATTCGACAGCTAGTCAATATAGTCAGCAATTTGCAAATAAATAAATAAATAAATAAATAAAAACCTCTGTAGTGAGATATAAAGGACTACAATACAAAATGTACTGCCACACATTTTGTGAATGAAACTTTTATTCACAGAAATTAGATTTGATACAATCTGCTTCAATGCAATACACATTGGAACTGAAATTTTATCTAAATCCATGGGGCCAACCAGGATATAAAGTTTATGTCAAAGTCAGAAACTTGTTCCTTTTTAAACTGACCAGGTCACAGTTGAAAGGGCAGGGACATTTTCTGAATATCAAGCTGTCCCATGCCACTAGCTCTGTGTTGCCTTACTTGGAGTGAGGCAGCATATAAAAAGGCAAGTTAGGATGAAATGGAAGACATATTGGACCCCACAAAAATAGAAGAGAACTGAGGGAGGCAGAACTAAGGGAGAAGAGAACTGTCCTATCTAGAAACAACAGGGATCAGAACATTCCTCTAATTTCAAACTTTAAAGTAAAACTAGGTGGCCTCGTAGAAGGCATTTTCCTTATGTTCATTTCTACCAGAGATTGTTAGATTGCTCTAAGCCAAACAAAACACACTTCAACGTCTTAAAATCTAACATCTAAGAAAAAGATTGCTGGGTTGGTGGTTTACTGCATTGTTTTGTTTTCTAAGTTGGATGGGTGTGATAAAAGGAGCTGGGAAACCTGCCCCTATCCCAAGTTTGCTGATCAGACACTTGACCAATATGACAGCCACTGATCCTTCTTTCTCTCTTCCTCAAGTATGGACTATTCCAAGCTTTTCTGCCAGAACAAAACATAGCAAAGCCATCTGTTTCTTTATGGGTCAAGACACTGGCTCTTTATCAGTTGACCCATCTAAACACTCATCTTTGCTGTCCCATCACTCAAAAGTCTTTATAGGTTATCACTCATTGAAAGAATAGTTGCTTTTTGACTCTAAAATTTTGTCTTTGCAACTCTGTACTTTTCAATAGCATGAAGACGGCTTTCGTGACAACCAGAACACATCAGGAAACAACTCGCTGAGGAGCAGAGCTGAGCTAATAAACAAAGAGCATGTAAACACGAAACAGGTATGGCTGGAGAGTGCTGGGTGAATCTGTTACCATGGTAACCCCTGTGCAACAAGCACCTGAGAGCTATGGGAACAGAAAGCATGGCACTCAGCTGGCACTCAGAGGAATGAATTAAATGGTAATTAGAGTGTGTAGGACAGAGTCATGAAGAAAACACACATCACCAAACAAAGAGATTTTGTTTATTCACCTGTTCTCAGAGTTCTCTGCTGGAGACAGTAATGACTGCCACTATCCTAGGGCACAGAATACTGTTTTAAGCAAAGCATCTCAATTGTAAAGTAAAGGAGGCAGACAAGAGAAAGATTCTTTTATGGATGTGTGTGTGTGTTATATGTATTCTCTTATATGTATATATGCTTTAGAGAGAATTTTATTTGTAAACTATAAAAATATTTTTTTACAACTGATTTATTTTCCTGTTGCCCATGTCTAAGACATATGTCCCCTAAAATTCACATTCTGCTACTTTCCTAATTTAATTAACATCACATTCCTAAGGTTATCATGTCATTTACCCACATAGTTTACTGAGCCCTTTACACTGTAGATTAACTTTTATTTCTCACTGTATTTGAAAATATTTAATATTCATCTACTTTTTATTATAGTAGTTTCTAAAGTAATATAAAAATAACTTTTTTAAATATTGGGAAAGAGAAATAAAAAATTCTGAGTAAAGACAGCATTATTTTAGGGTTGGTTTAGAGAGGCGAAGAGAATGGCACATTTATAAACATTCTCTTCATCAAGATTACGTGTTTGGTTTGGTTTTGTTTTGTTTTGTTTTTTCATTTTTTTTTCGAGGTAACACTGGATTACAACACTGAATATAATTCAGGGACAAATGTCCCCACTTCTTCAGGTTATGTCCCCACAACCAAGGCCCCCACAGTCCTCCACCACAATCTGCTGAGCTCCTCCGTGCTGTGCTCTGCGCCTCCCCCAGCCCCTCTAATCATCTCAATTTTGCCATCATATTTCTAGGTTTTGGCATTGGTTTGATATTTTTCTGATACTGTCTTCATTTCTTTATATTGCACATAAGGAATCTTTCAGTTCTTGAAGATGTTGCGCTGGTGTTACCAGCTATAGCTCAAGTTTTGGGCTGCCAGAATCTCAGTCCTCTGGAAATAAGGGCTGGTGGAATATAAAGGAGATTTATGCAACTGCCACTATCACCTTCTTTTAGCACAGATTGCAGGGTGAATGGTTAAAGACAGAAGCAAAAGGTAGACGTTTGTGTCGGTTCCCTGGAAAAAAGGATAAAATGGCTCCTTTGGAAATAAAGGGAGAGATTCATAAACCTTAATGTTTTTTGTGACAAGGGGAAAATATGTCTGTGTTACATATAATAGAAGCCATTTTCTTACATAATAATTTAAAAGGACCCTTTCAAAGTTCTTTGCCAAAATTCTAAACAATGGCAACCAGGGTCCATTGTGCCCAGTATTCTCATATTCCATTTCCACTGCAATGTTTGACTTCCAGGGCGAAGAGCAGGTGACCATTGAACAAGATTCTCCAAGAAACAGAGAAGCCACAGAGAATGATCGAGAAACACATCAAGGGTACAGGCTTAAAAAAAGAACCATACCTGCTTCCTATTTTGTTTCAATACTTCGTTTTATCATCACCTAGTTGTAGACATTATGACTTATTAAAGTTTGTCACCAACATGAACCCCTCTTCCCCATTATGCACCCAACACTGTTCAAAAAAATTAATGGAATTCTAGGATGACCAATATGATAAATTCAAATTGTTGATTCCTGGGTACCCAACATCCAGGACAGTCTTCTAATTAAAGTTATACACTTCCAACTAAATGGTTCAATCCATACAAAAGTAGTTAATTCATCTTCTCAACATCAATCATTAAGCAGTTGATTTCTCAAATCCCAATCCACTTTAAATCCCAACAAATTTGCTCTTACCTATATTATTCTGAAGGTCACTCAAGTCCTCATCTCCCATGAGGTAAGAGAAGCAACTTGCTATCTTTATTTTGGGGCCAGGAAAATGAAGGTCAGAGAACTGACTTACCAGAGACAAGACAGCTAGAAAAGTACAAAGCTGATTAACAACTTCAGCTTCTGTTTCCTAGGCCAAGGTTGTCTGGTGCTCTCTCATAACATTAAACTACTTGTTTTCTGAATTCGTACTTAAATTTGACTTTAATGCATAAATTTCTAAGTAATTTTGTTTTTGTGTGTAAAAAAAATGTTTCTGGGGTTGGTAAGAATTAGCATTAAAATCCTGGCACACATACACCTTGAAGAATACTGATGGAAACCACATTGGAAATCCAAGCTCGATTCCAGTCTGCATTTTACTTTATGCATCTCTGACCCTGAAAGCTAGAAGTTTTTCTAAGATGATGAGAGATGCTGAGGCTTTAGAAATTTAAAGATCGGATCAAGCCAACCTAAAGTGATGAATGTAACCATATAAATGTCACTGCCACTTTTTAACACTCTATATCCAAAAGGGTTTTGATGCATCATCAGCCTTTCTTTCCCGAATTTGACCTTGAAAATCTTAATCTTGATTATACTTTTAACCAGCCCCTCCGTATCTTCTGGAGCAGTGTTTCTAACCTCAGTACACATCTTCAGACCTTTACATAATACAAGTTTCATAAAATTGTATCTATCGTTACGATGTGAGGACACTGAGTTCCTGATCTTACTTTTTAAAAGAGCAGAACTTATGCTCTGTGGCTTCAAAACCCACTAATGCAACCCAAACCATGGCTGTAAAAGATTGTTCCAGAGAAGCAATATACACTTCCATTTCATTTATCTAGTCACTCAACAAATGCCTGTCAAGCACTTTTAGTACCCAAGTTCCTGGGGACAGAAGGCTTGCTGGAAAAGATAATATGGTCAAAGAAATCAGTTGAAATACAGTGCAGTGGAGGCTTCTGTATGAAGAAGATGCATGAAGATTTTGCAGCGAGACTAGAGCTTTGCCCTAAAACCTGAAGGTGACTGAGACCTGGATGTATGGGTATGACTGCCACAAGGAAGGAAAGCAGAGAATTTAACAAATGGAAGGGCAATCACAGTAGGGGGCTGAGTTCTTTGAAATCAGGAGAGTGTGAATTTGCTACATGGAATGAGAAGTGGTGGTTTGAGCACAAGAGCCTCAATTTTGGGAATGTGGTTTCTTTTGAACATGTCATTGGTGCTTGCTTCTGCCTGAATTTTCGTTTTTGTATCATTACAGATATCTGGAAAGGAAGTGTGGAACTGTCTGTGATTTTTTTAGGAAACATAAAAGCACCATTCTGTACATCTTGTGGGGCATTTTACTAACAGGTAGCTAACAAAGGGGAATGAGATACCAGTGTCTCTTTTTGTGGGTTCCCCGTATATTAGTTTTCTGTAGAAAAATAATAAATCCTCTTCTCCCAAATCTCACTGAATCTCATTTATATCAAAAAAAAAAAAAAGATATAAATCAGAAGCCTCTGAGTTGAGGTCTCAGCTTGGGAGGCCTACACAGGTCATTCACCTGTCCAATTCCACAGTCAACAGCTCATTTTTCAATGAGCCTTTGTAATTGTGATGTGGATTTGTGGGTTGGACAACTGCAAATCCAAGTAACTGGAAAATAGGATCACAATCTCAAGACAAGAACCTGATCACAGGAGGCCGGGCACGGTGGCTCATGCCTGTAAGCTTCAGCCTATGAAGCAGCCGGGCTAGGGATCGCAGTTCGAGTCCCTCCTGGGGCCTGTAGTGAGACCTAGTTCCAAAAAAATAGCTGGGTGTGGTGGCGCGCACCTGTCATCCCAGCTACCTGAGAAGCTGAGGCTGGGGATTGCTTGAGTCTGTGGTACCCCGGGCAACGTGAGCCTGCGGTTCCACGGACAAAAAATAGCAAGATCTAGCCTCAAAAAAACAAAAAACAAAAGCAAAAAACAAAACCTGATCATAAGAGCAACATAAACATTTACACTTTAAGATTTAAAAAAGTGGAAATTCAGACCACAGCAGCCCATTCCTCTTCTTTGAAGACAAGAAATACTGTCCACACAATCGAGCAAGTCTCCTGTTTTTATGCCCACCAAAGCAAAGGGCTTCAGGCCCATTTTAATGAACTGTTTTCTTTATAAAGTGGGAGCGCCCACCCAAATCCACAGCGTTAATCCAAGACTGCTGAACCATCAAAGTCAGCGGTTTTCCAGGTGTTCAGAAAGCCAGAAGAGGGAACAGCAGGGTTGTAAGCATTCTTTATGCTGAAACAGGCAGTACTTTAGACTCTGTAGACCACACAGTGAAAACTATACACCTCTGCTATGAGAAACAAAAGCCCACAGGTGGACATGTCTGTTCTTAATTGCAACTACAGAATCCAAATACAAATGTACACAAACAACTGCACTTGCCACCTACAAAAGCAGGTGGCAGGCCAATTGATCTGCAGGCTGTGTTTACTGACTTCCAATAGGAAACTTGGTTGTTCTTCTGATCCTATAATCTCCTTTTCCAAAGCAGCCACCTTTATAATTACCTTGTTGGGGTGGAAGCTGATCTCTCCCTACTGTTCTAGTTCTAATACCTGGAAAATAATTCAGCGGACACTGAAAAAATTAGCAAGAAAAAGGACAAACTTTATGTGCACACAGAGGTGTGGACATAGAACATGAGGACCTGTGGTGGAGTCACTCTAGTGAAGACTGATAGTTTTTAGAAAGGGGGTAATAAACTTGGGAAGGAAAGACAAAACTTTGTGATTTTAAAAAAGGAGTTTTACAGAGCTATCTACATGTCCATTCAAAACATACCTTGCAAGAGCTAGACTGGGGTCGTAAGATTTTCAGGGCCACCACAAAAAAAAAAAATTATAATCTACTTTTAGGAAGATGGGTAATTGAACAAAACATCATTTTTGGATTGCCTGTATTTCAGTTCCCTTAATTTAAAATAATCAGCCTGCCACTTTGGCACCTGTCTTTTCTACCACTTCCCTTTTCTTTTGGTGATTCTTTGGCATGTGAAAATTGTTGGTAGGCCTCATTTCCAGCTGAAGCATAAACCCAATCTGAGTTGCACACCAGGAGAACTAATATCAGTAATTGCTTCAACACCTGGATTTTCTCTAAAAGACAGTCACCTAAAGAGTTGGAATGTCAGGAAAATTTAGTTAGTTCTAAATGAGAGGTTCAATTATCAATCCCCAATAACCAAGAACTCAGGAGGTTCTATAAAGAAAAAGATCTAGCACCCTCTCCTAGAATTCCTGGCAACACCCTCCGGGATTTGTTTAAGACCCCAAGACTCCAAAATACAACCAATATCATGGGCATCAAGTGCTACATCGAGCAGTCTGGATCCCAGGGTTCCTTGGCTGAATCTGCCCTTGGCTGAGCCAGATCAGTATAGGAGGCTGCTCTCCAGCAGATGACGGAGCTATTCCCTATGTGTGCTTCCTGCACAGGTTACCTGGCCATGGTGATTGCAGCGTGTGTGCTGAACTTCCACAGAGCCCTTCCTCTTTTCGTCATCACCGTGGCTGTCATCTTCTTCGTGGGCTGGGATCACTTGATGGTCAAATATGAAGATCGAATTGTTGAGTTCTTCTCTCCTGGCAGAAGACTTCTAAACAGTCATTGGTTCTGGCTGAAGTGGTAAGTGCAGTTGGTTCTCCCACTTCATTTGAAGAAATGTTAGTCCTACAGAGTTCCAAAAATTTGTTCTAAAATTCCATCCTCATTTGTGGAATACTGACGTTGCAAACAACCTAGGGAGTAATCCATTGTACTGCCTTCACTTTAGAAAGAAGAAACCAAGGCCTCGGTAAGATGGTGGTTCGTTTTAAATGTAGTCAGATGTCCCTGCAAACTGTTTAGTTTCATGTGTCCCTAAATTATAAATGATGTTGATTTTCATTGTCTTCTGTTTTCTGCAATAGAGGGAAACCTTTAACCTATATATGAAAAAGCATTTCCTAGGAATGAACAACAATGCAAGGGTTTAGTCATTGGAGGAACTTACCTCACCCTCTTGGAAGTAAAAGGGTATCATGTTGGAACAGTCATGTCTGTTCTGACAGAGGGAGGTATAAAGCAGCAATACTACCACTTAATTTCAATACTTATGCATAAAGGATTGGTTTATAAATTATAAAATAATGAAGATTGTTGACCAAACATACTTATAAATAGCTTTCATTTTGTGTGACATTTTTCCCCTTTCTTATCCAAGTTATAAAATTCTTTTAAACATTATTTATAAAGGAACATGTTCAGCTTATATATGCTTATTCACCTCTATGATTGGCCATTTATTTTATTTACAATTTTTTTGCAATTTAAGTGTTATGGTGAGCATAAATCTTTTTATTCACTTCTGAGTAATTTACAGAATTGTTAGTTCATTATTTGCTTTTCTTTATTGTCTATTGAAGTTATATAATCTTTTAATTACTTCCACCTAATTTCACCTATGCCTTCTGCTCTTTTAAAAGCTAAGCCTTTAAATATTGCTTTGACATTGAGTACCACTATTAACTTTTTATGTAATAGCATACTATTATGACTTTGTATTTAATTGTGATCAAATACAGTATCGTTTTTTTACTTACCATCGTTTTGATTTTAGTCAGTGGATGCGTTCCACTCACATTTTGTATCAAAAAGTCAAAAATCTCATGACCCTCTGCTTACTCTGAGTTAACAGTTCAATAATCACAAGCATATTTTTTAATTATTATTAGAATATTTCACCCCATACAGTAATAAGGACTATGAACTTGACCAAATACCCACCTTTCTTTCCCAACTTAGGCTTGCTTTCTCCATCCTTCCTGTTACCTGCTCTTTTACTAACCTCAACGCAGGGAGCATTGTAACTTGGGAAAGAGTCTTCCCACTATGGGTGTAAAGCTAGCCCCCTTGGGAAGGAAGGTCTGAGAATTATTAAAACAACTCTGCTGACTCAGTGTCCTGCAAGTGACCTCTCTCCACCACTTTCTGCAGGACCTCTGCATCCTCCAGGTGACCACCCTGAGTAGGATACAGGACCAGATTTCCCCAGCCTGGCCCACATGGGATCTACCAGGGAACATCACACACCTTTGACCTAATAAACTAGAATTGTGCAATCCCAGCACATCACCCTTTCTGGCAGCCATTCAAGCTTCAGTCAGCCTTGTCATGCTCCTATTATTCCCCAAGGAGCCAGAACCCAATTAAAGTCTGACTAACTTTTTGAGGCTTGAGTGAGATCCCTGGACAGCAGAGAATACACTTAAAACTCCCCTAAAAGAAAGAAGGCTAAAAAAAAAAAAAAAAGAAGGAAGAAAGAAAAAGAAATCACCCATTTCCATAGTGGAGGTGAGCACTTCCTGATCTCTTAAATAAATCACTGAACTTCCCTTTCTAGATATTTTTTTCTCCTCTCTTTCCCCTCTATAGACTCTTGAACCAGCAAAGGCTCAAGAGTTGTGGAATAAAGAGGACACACTGATTGATGTTTGCCTATTTTCCTTGATAACCACAACTAAGAGGGTCTGTTACAATTTCTAAAAGCACAACTTCATGGTATCAGAGTTCTTTACTCTCAATAATTTTTGTTAGTTTAAGTCTAACTACAGTTTTCAAGTGAGTACAAAAAATGATGCCCATGCATCCTTTCTGGTTCTTTTAGGGTAATTTGGATCTCACTGATCCTGGGGGTTATTTTCTGGCTCATCTTTGACACTGCCAAACTGGGCCAACAGCAGCTGGTGTCATTTTGTGGCCTCATAATGTACCTTGTCCTGGTATTTCTGTTTTCCAAGCATCCAACCAAAGTAAGTATGAAATGGATCTTTTTGGAGGGTTTTCCTCCTTTTATCTCATGTGTAAATTGCTAAAAATAAAAAGTATGGGAAAAATTAACTATTACTCAATATTTTTCTTACCTTACTGCAATATTGTACAAGGCTAGAGTGCCCTTCTTCAACTTTCACAGCACTATTACTTTCCCATTTTTAACTCTTAGCATTTTTCCAATTAAGCAACCAGTGAGATATTCTTTCCTGTCAAGTTTAATTTCTACTCATAAAACCCACTTTCCAACATCAAACACATTCACAAAGAAAATTCATCCATTTTGATCCAGATTTCCCCAGGCCAGTAAATAATTTAATATTTCATCATTGGATTCTGCAGTTTATCAAATTTCCATTTGTAATTTAGGCTATTTCATTCCAAAAATTTGTCCTTGAACTGTTTTGCTAATATTGAAGCCAATTCTCATTCTTGTTCTGTCAACCTATTAACCCATTGCATTGGCAAGAATTCTGAGACATCAAAGTTTTCACATAAGACTCACAGTAGCAAATTCGGGATGACTTCACTGCTCTAAAGGTGGACTCAAGGGGAAAAGTATTCAGCAAAGACCAAAGTAACCTAAAAAGACCCAAATGACTGGCCCCATTTGGGTGGATATCTGTGCTTTTTCTATACCTCCAATCCCATAGTTCTTTTCTAGCCACTCATCTCTGCATCAAAAGTGAAAGCAGATGATTGTCCATTACTGCAGCAATCCTAGGTCTGCATTAGAGTTAATTGGTTCCTTTTACAGTGAAATGAGAGTCCCTCTCATTTCAGGGACAGGGTGGAATTTCATTTAATTCACTTACAAATCATCAGATCAAGAAATCTTGGGCACACAAAGGTTATGTTTTGCCTTCCTTCTTTACAGACAGGGGAAATAATTATTTGTATCTAATACTTACACCAGGACTAAAAAGGTCAGATCCTCCCTCCTTTACCGACCCTTCTAAGACAACCCTTTATGTCTACGTTAATTTATTATGACAATGGATACAAACCCTCCCAGGACAAAAGGCTTCAAAACTCAAGCTTAAGGAGAGGCAATATAAATCTGAGGAGTTTTCTGTTTTTTCATTTTTGGGTTTTTTTTTTTTATGTGATTCCATCAAGATATTCCCTACTCATCACTTCTTTGTCCTCCCAAAGAAGATGGGTGTCACAAGCCACATCTGAGAAACTTCTAAGGAGATAGTGATTCTCTGGGAAATAATGCTGAATTCAGCATTCACTTTTTAATAAAGTATTTCTCTTGATTTTCTTTCATAGGTTTACTGGAGGCCTGTCTTCTGGGGAACTGGGTTACAGTTTCTTCTTGGTCTCTTAATCCTAAGGACTAAGCCTGGATTTATGGCTTTCGATTGGTTAGGCAAACAAGTTCAGGTAAGTTTGGCTCAAGAGTGCCTTACATGAGTTGACCCAAAGATTATTTCCATCTCATAGGATAAATAATTAGATAAATAATTTTGTTGATGCAGATTATTTTAATCCACCTAGTTTATTCCTATCATTGTTGTTCCTTGTCCTGTCACTCACTACATCACTCCTCCATGTTTTCCTCTTTATCCTGCCCAAAGGGTGTCACACTTCTAAGATGGTTCAACAGAAAACAGACTGTCTTTCCATCTGTTGATAACTAGTGGCACCCTTTTCCATATGTGTCTTTCTGGAGTGAACTACCACACCTTATTCTTTAGCTTTGGGAAGTCCGACTGAATGTCAGAAATCTGTGTACAAATATTGTTCAAAAACATACTTCTGTGCCATCCAAAGGGGCAAAGACAGAAAATCAACCTTCCAAGCCCAGTTAACATGTTTGTCAGATTTTTGCCCTTTATAGAGCCTAGTATTATCCTATGTACTGTAACCAGCATTTCAGTGTTTACAATCATTAATTCTTTTCCTTTCTTTTACTCAGACGTTCTTGGAGTACACTGATGCTGGTGCTTCGTTTGTCTTTGGTGAGAAATACACAGACCATTTCTTTGCATTCAAGGTAAAGCCAAACCCCTTTTCTATGTGCTCACTTCATTTTCGGTAATTTCTTGACCTTTGTGGATGTTCAGCTGCAACAGGAATATACCTGTCAGGCACTGATGGGTATCCATACATCACCACCCATTTTCATTTACAGCCTCATCTGAAATCGGCGAATCATATACATTTTACTGTTTACCAGAGTATGAAGAGAAACAGCTAGAGAAAATAAGAAATCTTCTAACACTTTGGGGGGGGGGGGGCTTGTAGCATTGCCTGAGATACCTGTGAAGATCATTGGGATTATAGTGTCCGAGACATCAGAGGAAAGGCATTAGATAAATGGCAATGAAAAGGCATATGGTTATTAATGGCTTCCAGGTCATGGACCAGTGACAGACCTGCATTCAGAAAATCCCTTAATCCTGGATCAATCAGAACTATGGGTCACCCATATTAATCTTTGTTCCTCCAAAGCCCTCCTGTACTAAACATTTCTAATGTCTCTCCAACACTGCCTTTACTTGGTCAGCTCTCAAGACTGGACTTCTATCAACTGAAGGAACCTAGTTTTATAGGAGGAATGCAACCTGAACCCATGCCTACGCCTAATCCCACAGCCCCAGGAAGCTCACTCACCTCTGCAAAGTTCTCACAGATTCTTATCTATGAGGCAGAAAGATACATTTGGCCTTTTCTTTATCTTTCTTTTTTGTGATGTGTTCCTACACTTCTTAATTGTTTTCTCACCTAGTGATTCCAAATTTATCTCCACATTGACCCAGTTTCAGTAAAAAGAGACAAAAAGACAAGAAATTGTTAAAACTAACAAACTGATAACTAAACTGAAGCATACAGAAAAGGAGAGGGAGGGATGGGAACTTCAAGGGAGGCATGAGCACAAGTGAATAGGATGATTGTTCATGTGTGACATGGTGGTGGGAGAAATCCAGGGTACACAACAACATAAGAAAATGTGTATAATCAGTAGAAAAAATTAACTAAATCAAAATTGCAGATTTCTTTTAAATTGCTGATTTGACACTTTGATGCTGAGATAACTAATTCATCTCAATTTGCATCCAAATTGAGATAGAAATATGTTCATACTATGAATTCAGAAGTGGAAGAATTCAAGTCACAGCAAGGAGTTTCTACCCAGACTGTACCATTGTCTTTCCCCAACCTTCTCCCCCTTCACCCAGTGGCCACCCTATTTCCTGCCATGGTAGAATCCTCTCAGGTCACTGGAGAGATAAGTCCCTTTCCCATCCTTGAGTGCTCAGGAAGGCACCGTCCATTAAAGTCAACAAAAGCACATAAGTGAGTGAGTTCTGAATAATGGCACAAAATGTCTTTTAATAATATATTATTAATAGCTTTTTCTAAATTAGATCCTGCACAAATTGTCCTCGGTCACTCTGTGCTTCTGGTGGTAGCTTGTTCCTGGATATTCAGCTGAGAAACAGAGCACAGGGCTGGGGAGGAACCCAAACCACAGTTCTGTGTGGTCTTTGTGGGTTAGAAACTGCTCCCTGTAGATTCACAGAATTTTTTGAAAGCACCCCAAAAAAATAAATCAGGGGAATTCAATCTAGAAAAAAACAACTTTTGTCAACACAGAAGTAAACTAAGTAGTGCTCACCCAAAGGGACAAGAGCCAGATGGCAGGTAAATCAGGTAAAGGGGATCCATTAGAGGGTGATGGATGAAAATTAGACTACCAGTGGCAAATATACTATAGCACTTGGTTAAAGTGCTTGAGTCTTAAATTCAGATTTTTTTTCCATCCCTGAGCTCCACTTTCATGAAGTCAACCAACCTTGGAGGGCAAAATATAAATTATTCATGGCTTTGGCTTTCTCTGTACTTCCAACCAATTTTTCAACTGTCAACTGTATAGTTGTCAGTTGATAAGACTGACACAGAGTGAGAGAGGGAGAGGAGGGGAAAAAACGGGGGAGGTGGAGGGCACACAAAATATTAAGAAAGATGTTTAAAGGGAGTTAGGAAAATGGGAGAACCCTGGGGTACACCATGATGTAATATATATTAAGTAAATAAATAAATAAAAATTTAAAACCTAAAAACTGGGGAAAAAAAAAAAAAGACTGCATACCTGATAGTTCTATAATGCTATAAGCCAATACTATTTCAATTTAAAAATTTTTAATACACACTAAAAACTATTTTAAAAAGGTAAAAACCTATAAATAACATCATTATTTAAAAAGTTAAAAAAATGAGTGCTTCCTTATAGGAGACAGGGTGTGTAAGTGTATACCTGTACAGCTACTAGGACTAAGGATGTGCTGTTGCTCACCCTGAATCTTGATCCAGTTTGCTCTGCTAACGATTGCTAAAGCCTGTGTCTATTTAATACCAGGATAAGACTATCTGCCCATAACCTTCAGTTTGTTGATTTAGTTATTACAAATTCCCCCAAAACTTCATTCCTTTTCTGAGAAACTAAAAAAAAGTAAAACTGCTCGTAGCATAGAGGGGGGGAAAGGTTGCCTCCTATGAAATACACTCAAGCTTATCGAGAACAAATTAGAATAAGACTGTAGATGGACAAAAGTTTAGTTCTAGCATTGTTATGAAGTTTCAGAGGTGGGAAAGAAAGCACAAAATACACCATCTGAAGTCTGCCATTACAGCTAGGGCCAACATTAATCCACAATCCTTTCGCATTCCCACCTCCCACCCAGGTGCTGCCAATTGTGATTTTCTTCAGCACAGTCATGTCCATGCTCTACTACCTGGGACTGATGCAATGGATCATCAGAAAGGTATCTGGGTCGTAGGGGATTAAGAGACAGTTGTCGAGACAGTCTGAAATGTCTTTTGTCTAGGTTTTCCAAAGTAACTCTTTCTACCACAACCCTCTACTACCATCCAAGTTGTAAGATACAAATCAAAGAACCCTACATGCATCCAAGGGGGAATTTTATCTCTGGAAATTTCCACAGGATTTTGACTAGCAACTCATAGGATGTCTTCACAAGAAATTACTTCTTTAGCCAAAGAATTGACTGAAACAGGGCAGACACCTCCAGGGTAAAATAGTACTGCTCTTCTCTCTTGGCTGTCTGCCCTGTGCCTTACACACAAGCACTGCTTATCCTCTGGAGGTTGTACATGGGCAGTCCTGGTCTAAGGGCCACTACAGAATCTAAGCAAAATGCAGAAGCTCCTTAGGGCACCTGAATGAGTTTTATAAGCACACACATAAGTCTGAAAAGTTCATCTCATTCATGCTTCCCAGCAACTGTCAACCCTATACTCACAGATTAGATCAGAAAACTTGGATATCTGTAAGTTCGTCTGAATGCATGTGAGAGCAAGGCCATGTATGCAAGGCTTGGACATGGCCACAAACTACTTTGATCTAAGTAAAATAGAGAGCAAGGACCAGAATTCCAACAGAATGCAGAACCTCAGCAAAAGTATAAGAGCCCATAATTTTCTGATGATTGGGTTAAACACTCAGCATTACCATGCTCAGACCTAAGTAGAGAAAAAAAGCAGAAGCAAAGACACAGGAAGTCCCCATCCTGAGAAGTCCCTGAGTGTCTAGCTGGAAGGGCCAGTACAAATGTGAGACCAAAAACAAGTTCATGTGAGAATTAAGTAAAAAAGACTAAACCTTAACTGCATGCCTAATAGCCTGGTGATCTTTGACAAAACTACTAACCTGTTACATGCCTTGGTTTTCTCTTCTTTAGAATGGGCATGATTATAGGACTTCTTCAAAGGGGTTAAGGTAAAGACTAAATGTGTTACAGAATTCAAGGGCTTAACACAATCTCTGGAATGTAGTGAAGCCTGCTGCAACTTATTACTTGTGAATAACAACTCAATAGAAATGCATGGATCTGATGTTCAAAACATAAAATGTTCAGACTTACCACTCACACAAGAGAATCCCATCTGGTAGGCTAGGTTTGCTTTATGGACTAGAGAGGTAATCTCATACACCATGGATGTCCAGCCCACAAATGTTGAAGGTCTCAGCATTTTCTGTCCATTTAAATATCCTAATCCTACTTTCAGTCTTGTGTATACAAACAGCTCCTCACTGACTTTGTTCTTTGTTCTTTTTTTCCATTTTAGGTTGGATGGATAATGCTTGTTACTTTGGGATCATCTCCTATTGAATCTGTAGTTGCTGCTGGCAATATATTCATTGGACAGGTGAGGTGTAATATGGGGGGTTGGGGGAAGCAGCTGCTAAAATGGATATATTTTCCAGAAAATGAAATAAAAATAGAAAGACAATGCTATTTCTTTCTGTTTAGAAAGAAGACTGTCAAAATAAGCAACAGTCACTTTTAGAAATCCAGTTTCCAGATAGGGCCCTTCTAAGAGTGTCACTAGTACTAGTGTTAATTTAGACACTTGAAAATTCATGAATAGGAAGAGAAACTGAATCATTTTATCAAAGCATAGGATTTGTTAAATATAGATTCTCAACAAATCTTTTCTAATTTATTAAATTGGTGAAGTCTCTGACCCACCCTTTAGAGGCAAGCAGCTTTTCAACCCAAAGAGTTAACCACTCACTTTGAAGCTGCAAATATGTAAACATGACTCACATTCTGTGGAACAATGCTTGTGGCAATGAAAGAGATCAAGAAAGTTTCTCCACTAACAACCATATGACCTTGTCAAGTTGTCTGTCCAACTGTCTTTTCTGAGCCTACTAGTGAACAAAAGTATTCTCAAAAAGCACTTTTACATTGCTGCTGGAAATTCAAACTTACCTAGCCACTATGGAAAGCTGTGTGGAAGACCCTCCAACTACTGAAAATGGAACTACCATTTGATCCAGCAACCCCACTCTAGGAATCTACCCAAAGAATATAAAAACACTCATTCAAATGTTTATTGCAGCACTATTTACAATAACCAGGATGTGGAACCAGCCCAAATGCCCCAAAACAGATGAATGGACTGGAAAGTTATGATATATTTACACAATGGATTATTATTATTATGCAATCAAAAAAGACAAATTTGATGCATTTGTGATAACATGGGTGGGCCTAGAATCATGTTAGGAAAAATAAGCCAGAAAGATAAAGAAAAATACTGGATGATCTCACCTATATGTGGGATATAGGGAAAACAAGCCAACAAAAGGACAAAGAAAATTTAAAACTAACTGTTAGCAGAGCTGAAGCATAGAGCAAGAGGGGGAAGAGGGTAAAATCTGAGGAGGGATGGGCACAAGAGATTAAGATGATGGTTCACGGGTGAGAAGGTGATAGGAGTAGACATTGGGGTAGACAATAATGTAAAATATGTGTGAGTGTGTGCAATCAATTTAAAAAAAAATAAAAAAGTATTCTCACCTCCATTGATAAATGTTTGTTTACGTAAAGTTTCCCTTTTAAGAAAAGAACTATCATCTCAAGACTTATCCCTCAAAATAACACCATTCCTAAGGGCTGGATAAGTTAAGAAATGGCAGTAAGCTACTCATTCCTCAAAGTAAATAGTTTCAGACAGAATGAAAACACACACCCAGGAAACCACGGGTAACTCTTTACTAGTACAGCTGCCTGAGGAAATTGAAGCAAAAATCCAATCACCCAGAATAGCACATGCCTCCAAATTCTAACAGCTGCTCCAGGCTGGCTGAACCTTCTTGTTGATAAGGCCAGATTGCTAGCCTGGAGCATAATCTTAGAGTAGGACCAATGCTTCCTTCCTAAGGAGTTGAAATTATTATAATTATAGTTATAAAATCTCTCAGGACTAATTAGGGCACCATCTTGAGTTGATTACTCCTACCTACAGGGTAAGAGGGCTCCTGTACTGAGTTCCTATTTAGTCCGTAAATTGAAGCTGAACTCATTCAATCTTATAAAACAATTAGAAATAATGAGGAGAAAATTGTAAAATTGCACATACTTCTGTGGTGCTCATTAGATACTTAAGATGCTAAAAGTTATTTATTTATAGAGAGTCGATACTGCCAGCCGCCTCTCTTCCTTCATGCAAAAGCCTTTACAACTATACTCTGATTCTTTCCCACCCAAGGGAAGAGAAGGGCTCCTGATTCTCAATTAGAAAGCATCTGTGGGCATCTGTCCTTGTTATTGCTGGTACTTTTTTATACTTGTATCTATTACCCTGTAGTCATAACATAGGTTTTGCCAGATCATTGGGTTAATTTACTTGGCCAGTAATATTCCCACCTTCAAAATGTGTCACCACTCATTCAGCTCTAATCCTAAACTAGGCAGGGCCTTATGTGAAGTTGCCTCGTTAACTTTGTGAAATTTGCACATGACTCTAAGTACACACTGACCTCAGGTTCAAATGACCCAGATATCAGTGGGTCCTCTAACTGGAACATGCATCAGAACCACCTGGAAGATTTATGAAAACAAATTGCTGGTCCCAGGCCCAGAGTTGCCAAATCAGTCTAAGAATGCAGAGTCTGAGGTATTGTTTATGTGAGGAATTTCCAGGTGATACCAATGGAACTAGTCTAAGGTCCACTTGGAAATACTGCTTTGGAGAAAGGAACTTTGAGCAGATTGGAGGCCTTCCTATGATTTAATCTTGTCACTCTTTGTTTCCAGACAGAGTCTCCCTTGATGGTTCGACCATATTTGCCACATATCACCAAATCCGAGCTCCACGCCATCATGACCGCAGGGTTCTCTACCATCGCTGGGAGTGTCTTAGGGGCATACATTTCTTTTGGGGTAAGAATGCTTGAGGATGAATTTGTAGAACATACAGCCCTCTTTCTTTTTCCATTGCTACTTCCTGTTTTTCTTTACCATTGCTGCCAGAGCAAAGGCCACGAGTGATGTCTGCTGCAAGGCACCTGGTCACAGTTCTTTGACATTTGATGCAATGAGCCCAGGCAGCTTTAGGGATTTCACTTTTACATCGCTACCTTAAAGCGAATTATATCCAACCAGAGCAGAGTGACATCATATGATGGGTTATTGGGCTGAAAATTCAAATATGTGAAACAAAGCAAGCAAACAAGCAAAACTATTCCTGACAGTTAAGACTTTCCAAGAGTAAGCAAACTCTAGACTATGAGCTAAATCTAGATTTCACCCTGTCATGTATCCATCACAAGCCAGGCAGATTCATGGTTGTTTAGGGCAAATGGGAAAAGAATCTTCGAGTGAAGGACTATCTGACATGACTTTAATGCTACTACGGCAGGGGGCTGGATAGACAGGAAGATCAGCAGGCTGGGAGACAGGAAAACAACTATCGAGCTTCCTAGTCCCCACTTCAGCTTCTCAGACTGGGTCCCTGTATTTAGCAGCCAGCTTCTCAGACTGGGTCCCTGTATTTAGCAGTACACATACCCCAAGCTCTCCAGTTTCTTGGCCAGGGTGTCCACAATCTCAGGCTCACCGACCTCACACTATTGCTCCCAAGCACTTTTTGCATTAAAATGATATCACATGTAGGCAAAGAAACCTGGGAGAAAACCAAAGCTGCAGGTGGTAGCTACAGAGACCAATGGTGGGAAGCAAAAACGAGCCTGAGTTACCTCATTTTCCTTACACTCTGTATTTAATAAGTGAACTTTTACTCCTATTCATTTCATGGAAATGAAAGTACTCCTACTGACTGCATGGAAGTCTTCTTGACAGACCTGAGTAGTTGCATGCCTAAGAGTCAAGAATATTTACTCTCTGAACCTCCACAACCAAAGGTTTCTGATGCATGGCAAGGAGCAATTGTTCTCAAACCTTGCTATACATTAGAACCACCTGAAATCTTTAACTATCCTAAAGCCCAGGCCCAAGTGTCCAAGCACTTACAAGTCAGTGGAGAAATGGAATAAACCAGCAGTTGTGCGTCTAGGAGTCTAATAGCTAGATGAGTTTCATGTAAGGACTTCACCTAGGCCTCAGAAAGTCAGAGTAGGAAGGATAAAGGAGACTTGAAGAATAGCAGTTTCACTGACTAGCTGGCAGGTCTACTCAGCCACTGCTACAGCAATGCTGTCTGTAACCATGTGCTAGTGGGATATAAGTGGGGAGGGAAGCACTGAGTCTGGAATTCTTAAAATGTGGGGAGGAAAATCTGAAAATAAAATAAAGATGTGGGAAGGGAAAGGAAAAAATTAAGTAGACCTGCATCAAGGAAAACAGAAACTGCTTGTGAACTCTGTATAAATGACTACTATGTTAAGACACCGTGGATTTCAGGAGAGTGAAAGATGAAGAGGGGGTATATCCATGCCTGCTCCCCCAGACTCCCCTATCCAAATGAATGGCATTAAAAAAATATATGATCGGAATCTTTAAAAGCTCCAACAACACAGGATTAATTCTCTTCTGAAATGATTGGGTTTTGGTTTTGTGCTTGTCCCAGAGGATAAAACCTTGTGTCCATTAACAGATTCCTCCCTTCTCCCTTGCACTCTTAAGATGAAGGCCCATGACCTGGCTCATTGAGCTCTTCCACACCTTCAAAGAAGCATTATTTTCTGGTATAGAACCAACCCTTGCCCATCTCTTCCCTTGTAAACTTATGGTCATTCATTCTGAACACACAGAAAAGCTCACTCTAAGTTGAACCTCTTTTTCCTGAAATCAAGGTCTCATCTTCCCACTTGTTAACTGCTTCAGTTATGTCAGCACCTGCATCATTGGCAGTGGCTAAACTCTTTTGGCCTGAGACTGAAACACCTAAAATAACCCTCAAGAATGCCATGAAAATGGAAAACGGGTAAGTAGGACACATTCAGCTAGTTAATGACTGTACAAGCTGGGACATGGGTGAGGCTTGTGTTCTATTTCAAAATACAGTGATTTAATACAGTGACAAAATATATTTCAAAATACAATTTCATTTCCCAGTAACTATTTAGATTTCTCACAAAAAAATTTCTTGTTTCAGCACTTGGGAAAACTTTTCTTTTTTTTTTTTCTTTTTTTTTTAATTAATTTATTTATTTATCTATATTTCACATCATTTCAGTCCCTGGGGGTCACCCACCACCTCCCCCTCCCACCCGCTCCAGCTGGTCCCCATTCTCCTCTTGTGCAGTTTCATTTGGTTGACCATATATTAGTGAAACCATTTGGTTTCTGTCCCTTTCCATCTGGCTCGTTTCTGCTAGAATGATTTCTTCTAGGTACATCCAGGTT
>PVHY01010118.1:0-53343 GCA_004024945.1 Uropsilus gracilis
ACATGCTGCCAGCCTGGGCCAGCCGAGGGTTGAAGGCCCTCGGTGGCCACGTGGCCAAGCTCACATGGCTCACATCTTTACAAGATGGCCGATTCCCATCTCTCCTCCACTGAACCTCTCTCTCTATCCAGTCTCCATATTCGAATCTGCATCCAATCCTTCTCTTTGTTTGCACACCCTTTATATACCCTGATTTCCCCGCCTTCCAGGAAATCTGTTACACTTCTTTCTTCCCCCTGCATCCCCCTGAAGGGAAATTCTAGCTAAGGTCATTCTCCCATTTTAACATTACCTGTCTTTAAAACCTGCAATCTTAAACAAGAAACAATAAGAGAGAGAAAGAAGCACACCCTATCAGTTTGGTATTTTGGTTGAGAAAGCTGGGGATGGTGTTAAGAACCCACGAGTGGAAAGTTTAAACTGTGTTTTAAAGTTTTTCTTTTTAGGTCTGAAAGAGGGAAAGAAAGCAGAGAGAAGCTGGTAGCTGATGTTTGCATATCAATAGCAGGAAGGTACAGTGTAGATGGCAAAGGAACTGCTTGTAGCCTGCTTCGGAGAGAGAAGCAGGTCTGTATGTGTTAAAGTGAAGGTAAAAAGCCCTTCATAGTCACCCACTTTCATACCCTCTTTTAAATTTCCATGGGTTTTTTTCACCATCTCAAAAAAATCCCAAGCCAAAGCAAGACTCTCAGAGTGCAGACTAATTTATTTTTAACAAAGTGATTCTTTTAATTACTACAAAAGAAACATGAAGCAAAACTCCGATTACTTTAACATTGTTCAAAACCTTTTTCAACATTGTCCAAAGCTGCTGGGCACCGTGGTGCCTGCCTGTAGGTTGCAGCCTAGGAAGCCATGGCTGGGGACCAGGGATCACGGTTCGAGCCCCACGGGGGGCATGTAGCGAGACCTAATCCTCAAAAAGTAACTGGGCATGGTTGTGCATGCCTGTATTCCCAGCTACCTGGGAAGCTGAGGCTGGGGATCGCTTGAGTCTGTGGTACCCCAGGCAACATGAGGCTGCGGTTCCACGGGCAAAAATAGTGAGACCTAGTCTTAAAAAAAACAAAAATTGTCCAAAGTCCTTTCCCCAGATTGTCCAAAAATCCTCAGTCTCTCAGTCCTGATCATCTCACCAAAATTAGCCAGTTAGAGGTCATTTCCAGATGCTCGAAGACTTCATCCTTTGGTGTGCTCCTCCTTCTCTTTCATGCCATCTTCTCCTTGTCCTCCAGGTAGTAGAAGCTCCATGGAACCAGCAAAGTTTACTTTTTTTTTTAGGCATAACTTTTGCACGGTCTCTTCCAGACAAGTCAAACTCAGCAAAACAAACTACAACATGGAGTTTTAATCTGCAAACTCTTTAGCTTCCTTTAACTTAACACACATGCTCATAGCCTGGGCCTGCCAAAGGCTGTAGGCTCCAGGCCTTGGCCACATGGCCAAACTCACATGGCTCACATTTTCATCCTGCAAAGTCCACAAAATGGCTGATCTGCATCCCAAATCAGAATTCAAATCTCCATCAAATCTCTGTCTTTGTTTTAAACCTCTTTATATATCCTTATTTCCCGCCAAGAGAACTCCTGAAGTAGTGAAACAGGGTGTATGGCAGACTTTCTGACTTTTAACTGAACACATACAGGCCTGCTTCCCTCTCCAAAGCAGGCTACAAACAGGCCATTTACCTTTACCTTGAGGCTACCACACCTAGGCCTGCTTCTCTCCCTAGGAAGCAGGCTACACACTGTTCATTAGCATTTTCACTGATCACCTTTACCATTGATATGCAAAAGCCAGCAAGTTGCTCTCTACCTTCAGCTCCAAAAAACGCAGAAAAAAAAAATAAAAAGAAAAACACTGTTTAAACTCTACACTCATGGGTTCTTTCCACCATCTCCAGCCTTCTCAACCAAAATACTTAATCAATGCAAGACTATCAGTGCAGATTAATATATTTTTAACAAAGTGATTTTTTTAATTATCCTAATAAAAACATGTAAAAAAAAAACTCCGATTACGTTAACATTGCCCAAAACCTTTCTCAGCATTCTCTAAAGACCTTTCCCAGATTGCCCAAAAATCCTGTCTCTCAGTCCTGATCATCTTACCAAAATCAGCCGGTCAGAGTTCCTCTCCACGTGTTCAAAGACATTTTTTTTTTGGGGGGGGGGCGCTCCTTTGGCGTGCTCCTCCTTGTCTTTTACACTGCCTTCTCCTTGTCGTTTTCAGGTAGCAGAAACTTTATTGTACCAGACCCAGCCAAGTTCACTTTCTTTTCAGGCCCAACCCTTGCACGGCCCCTTTTAAACACAAGTAAAACTCAGCCAAACAACCTCCAACACGAAGTTTAAATTTGCAAACTTTTTAACTGCACTTAGCACACATGCTGCCAGCCTGGGCCAGCCAAAAGTTGCAGGCCGCCAGTGGCTACATGGCCAAGTTCACATGGCTCACATCTTTTTTTTTTTTTTGAGACTAGGTCTCGCTGTTTTTGCCCATGGAACCGCGGGCTCTCGTTGCCCGGGGTACCACAGACTCAAGCAATACCCAGCCCAGTTTCCCAGGTAGCTGGGATTACAGGCACACACCAGGACGCCCAGCTATTTTTTGGAACTAGGTCTCAAAAAGGGCCCCAGGCGGAACTCGAACTGCAATCCCTAGCCCCGGCCGCTTCATAGACTGAAGCTTACAAGCATGAGCCACAGTGCCCGCACATGGCTCACATCTTTACTCTACAAGATGGCCGATTCCCATCTCTCCTCCATTAAATCTATCATATCTACTGTATCAGCAATTTATTTATCCCATTTATTCTCAGACCTCCCTAGGGACTAGCAAAATGGTCAAGGTAAAACAGGTTTCCTGGAAGGCAGGAAATCAGGGTATATAAAGGGTGTGCAAACAAAGAGAGGGATTGGAATTTGGATCCGGAGAGGCAATATGGAGATCAGATAGAGAGAGATGGGAATTGGCCATCTTGTAAAGATGTGAGCCATGTGAGCTTGGTCATGTGGCCACCAGGGGCCTGCAACTTTTGGCTGGCCCAGGCTGGCAGCATGTGTATTAGATGCAGTTAAGAAGTTTGCAAATTAGAACTCTGTGTTGGAGTTTGTTTTGCTGAGTTTGACTTGTGTCTGAAAGAGGCCGTGCAAAAGTTAGGCCTGAGAAGAAAGTAAACTATGCTGGTTCGGCACCATGGAGTTTCTGCTACCTGGAAGACAAGGAGAACACAGTGTGAAAGACAAGGAGGAGCAAGCCAAAGGAGCAGCCAAAGGAACATGCCTTCAAGCGTCTGGAGATGAACTCTGACTGGACATTGGTGAGATGATCAGGATTGAGAGACAGAGGATTTTTGGGCAATCTGGGGAAAGGACTTTGGACAATGCTGAGAAAGGTTTTGGACAATGTTAAAGTAATCTGAGTCTTACATGTTTTCTTTTGTAGTAATTAGAAAGTCACTTTGTTAGAAATAAATTAGTCTGCACTGATAGTCTTGCATTGGTTTGGTATTTTGGTTGAGAAGGCTGGGGATGGTGGAAAGAACCCAAGTTTAAAGTTTAAACTGTGTTTTCTAAGTTTTTTCTTCTGCAGTTTTTTTGGAGGTGAAAGCAAAGAGCAGCTGGCTGGCTTTTGCATATCAATGGTAAAGGTGATCAGTGAAAATGCTAACGAACAGTGTATAGCCTGCTTCCTAGGGAGAGAAGCAGGCCTAGGTGTGGCTACTTAAAGATAAAGGCAATTGCTAATGTGAATGGCTTGTAGCCTGCTTTGTAGAGAAAAGCAGGCCTGTATATGTGTCTAAAGTCAAGGTAAAAAGTCTTCCTTATACCCACCTTCAGATACACTTGATAAAAATAAAGTAGGAAAGGACCAGAGTTTTCAGTTATGCAGAGGTGGTGACCAAATCTCCAGGCATGGAGAAGTGGGTTGAGAAGGCCTCACACAGAGGAGGTGACGGTGAATTAGTATTGGACTGAGTTTTGAATTACTACGTATATATATATATATATATATATATATATATATATATATATATACTCACTATTTTTGCCCGTGGAACCACAGGCTCACATTGCCCAGGGTACCACAGACTCAAGCAATCCCTAGCCTCAGCTTCCCAGGTAGCTGGGATTACAGGCGCGCGCCACCACGCCCAGCTATTTTTTTTTTTTTTTTTGGATCTAGGTCTCTCTACGGGCCCCAGGCGGGACTTGAACTGCGATCCCTAGCCCTGGTCGCTTCACTGGCTGAAGCTTACAGGCACGAGCCACCGTGCCCGGCCTTACTAGGTATATTTTAATATGTGCGACTAGAGGTGAAGAGTGGTCAGGGTGTAGCCCCCAACAACAGTCTGGAGGGGAGTAATGTGACAGCTTCCCAGAAAGCCCATACCAGACCACCCTGATTGGAATGGTAAGTCATGATTTGGAATAATATTGAAAACTTAATGGTGAACTTAGAAAATGAAGATTCCTGAACACCAGAATGAGGGCTTTGGTCTTGATGCAATAAGAAAACAGAGGTGCTGGTATTAAAAACAGAAAACAAAGAAAAACCGGCTCCAAATAGTCTTTTTTTTTTTTTTTTTTGAGACTAGGTCTCGCTATTTTTGCCTGTGGAACCGCAGACTCTCGTTGCCTGGGGTACCACAGACTCAAGCAATCCCCAGCCTCAGCTTCCCAGGTAGCTGGGATTAGAGGCGCGTGCCACCACGCCCAGCTATTTTTTTGGAACTAGGTCTCGCTACGGGCCCCAGGCGGGACTCGAACCGCGATCCCTAGCCCCGGCCGCTTCATAGGCTGAAGCTTACAGGCATGAGCCACCGTGCCCGATCCAAATAATCTTTCATGTCAGGCTGCCATCTGGACTTACTACCTTTGCAGCTTCAAGTGTCCCAAAAAGGCTATCCAGAACTGGTGAATGTGGAATTTCCTAATCTGCCTTCCCTGTCCTAACCTCTTTCTGTCTATAAGTGCCATTTTATGTAAACACTGTGATATCTAGATGAGATGCAATCTAATTCATGATAAAGGACACTGGTTTTCTAAATTTTATTAATTTTGAATTTTAAGACCAAAAATGTTGGGTTGGAAGTTCACATACTGAGAACAGCATTCAAATACCAAAAATCTAAGAGGCATGCAGATCGACGGATTGAATAAACATGTCAGCAAATCATCTTTTCCTGTTATCACTGCTCGGTTTATTTTTTGTCTTTGTGTAAATACATCCAGATCCCTGGTAAAGAAAAAGACTTCCAATTTCATGATTCAAATTCTGGCATATCCTTAATTCTCTATGTCCTTCCAAATGTGGACAGAGAGCGTCCACACATTCTGCTGTTCTTCTCTTCTTTATTGGTTTGTTATTTTAAAAACTTGCCTAAATTACACAATACACAACCTCAAGTTTGTGTGTTATAAAAACATAGGATAATTCAGCAGTCTGTAGAGTAAGAAATTCAGGCTGCTCTTTTTCTGTCAACTACAGTCCCACCACCACTTGAAGACCCCCACAGCCTATCTTGTCTCTTCAGAAATAGCCAATATTAGCAGCTCACTGCTAATAGCCAATATTAGCAGCTCAATATTATCATCTCTAATTTTCTATATATTCTTTAGTGGATGGGATGTTTATAAGCCAGAATGAAGATCTCAACTCAACAGTTATTTCCTCAGAGATCTCCATTCCCCATCATTCTCTTAACTCTTCAATTTTCCCCACAGTTCTTATTGCTATCTGAAATTAATATAGTTTATTATTTTTAAGTGTTCTTCCTTGTCTTGATGGAAGTTTTCTGAGAGCAGGAAATCTGAATATATTGTTCATAGTGATATATCCACAGCCAGAATATAGTGGGGACTCAGTTAATATTGCTGAACACATGATTGTATATATAAATGTAATGCATAAAAAAATAAACTCAGGTATTTTGGCATTTTAAAATATAATTGAAATCAAACTATATATACTCTCTAATATTCTACTTTAGGGGATCTACTTTTTTGTTTTGGACATTCAGAGAACAAAGAACTTTCTGTTTCATGGTGCATGTTCTCAAACATCCTCTTTGATATTGCTAAAACAGTTTAAGATGGGGAGATAATTATTAAGATTCAGAAAATATTGTTCCTAGATAGTGCTTGTGTCCTTTCTTAAGGCACTGGGAATTTTTATAAACAAATATTTATTCTTGACTAAATAGTGATCGATTTTTAACTACTTTGAGGTTAAAAGATTATTCATTAAATTAAGGTTATTCATTAAATTACTAGCTTAAAATGGGGTGGCACTGGAGAGAGCACATAGATTTTTAATTTTTATTTCTATTGTGCCCCCTTGTGGAATTACAAAGAAGGTACATATTCTCTTTTAGTGAGGTTTCATTGAAGTCATGTATATGTTCATGTAAATTTCCATCAATAAAAGAGAATCTTCTGACCAGTTTAATATTTCATTTCCACACCAATTCAGAGTGCCTCTAAATTGGGAATATCAGTGACATTTTTTTCAGGGTAGTAAAAATTCTGTTTCATCAAACTTGTAGTTGGTCTTTGTGCCAACTGTTCAGCCTACATGCAGAGTGTTTCCCACACATCTTGCATTACTGAAGGGCTCTGGTTGCTCTGGTAATTGTAAGATAATGTCTTCTCAGATCTTCCATCTTCTCCCATCCCTTTTGGCTTGCTCCCTCCTATTATCAGGTGTTACAATCCCAGCCAGCAAGGACACACTATCTTTGAGCTTGTTAGCTGTAGACATCCCGTTAACCAGTACAACTGTCATTAAAACAGTCATTTCTTAGCAGGTGGTACTGATGCTGAGGATGTGCTCTCTACTAAGGAGCTGCTAGAAATATGGAAGGGAATGCAACTCTTCACTTAACATTGGACTGGTTTTCAAAGAGCAGTTTCCCTTTCCTTTCTTGAGAATCAAACCCAATGAACATTTATTGAACATACTGGGTTCAAGGCTGGGCATTTCTATAGGTGCTGGTTTTTTTTTTTTTTTTTTTTTTTTTTTTTTTTTTTTTTTTTTTTTTTTTTTTTTTTTTTTTTTTTTTTTTTTTTTTTTTTTTTTTTTTTTTTTTTTTTTTTTTTTTTTTTTTTTTTTTTTGAGACTAGGTCTCGCTATTTTTGCTTGTGGAACCGCAGGCTCATGTTGCCTGGGGTATCACGGACTCAAGCAATCCCCAGCCTCAGCTTCCCAGGTAGCTGGGATTACAGGCACACACTACCACGCCCAGCTATTTTATTGGAACTAGGTCTCGCTACTGGCCTCAGGCGGGACTCGAACCGCGAGTCCTAGCCCCTGCCGCTTCATAGGCTGAAGCTTACAGGCACGATCCACCGTGGCCGGCAAGTGTTTGTTTGTTATTTATTTATTTATTTATTTATTCATTCATTCATTCATTCATTCATTCATTCATTCATTCATTTATTTGAGACTAGGTCTCACCATTCATTCATTCATTTATTTATTTATTTGAGACTAGGTCTCACTATTTTTGCCCACGGAACCGCAGGCTCTCATTGACTGGGGTACCACACACTCAAGCAATTCCCAGCCTCAGGTTCCCAGGTAGCTGGGATTATAGTCACGCACCACCACGCCCAGCTATTTTTTTGGAACTAGGTCTCGCTATGAGCCACAGGCTGGACTCAAACTGCAATCCCTAGCCCCGGCCGCTTCATAGGCTGAAGCTTACAGGCAAGAGCCACCGTGCCCGGCATTTTTATAAGTGTTGTATCTTCAAATTCTCTCAATGGCTCTTTGAAGCACTTGTTAAAGACCTTATTATAAATCTGTTCATCTACAAATTCCCAACATCCATGCATCTACTCATTAATCTGCCCATCCATCCATCTAAATAGTTTTAAATAGGTATAGAGTGCTTTCTATTAACATGTGCCATGTGCCACACACTGCTATAACTGCTAGAAATCAAAGAACTTTCCCCTGATAGGGCTTACTTGCTAGTAAGAGAAATAAAGTAAAATAATAAATAAGTTCAGTAGTAGGACATGTGACATATACTATCTTTAAAATAGATAGGGCTATTTATAGTGAGGGATACAGGCAATTTTAAATACAATAGCCTCACTAAATAGCCCTAGCTTAGCAAATACAGATATTATTTTTCCTACCCATTTAACACTTGAAGATTGGAAGGTTCTGAGATATCCTAGATGGGATAAATCACAGCTGGCAGCAGGGAACTGCCTAACATCCCACTGAAATAGATAGACTAAATCATTAGCTGACAAGGTTGAACAACACCCTGATTAACTAAACTGTCTCAGGCATTTCACCAGATTAACAGCCACATCTTGACAAATGGTACTTCATCCTGACAATTCAGGCAACATATCTTGACCAACAGCTGATTTTAACAACAGATAATCACATAATTTATTGGAGAAAAAGATAGCCTCTCTAAAAGCTCAGATAGTTAAAAAAAGACTCAGATAGTTAAAAAAGGCTCAGATAGTTTTGAAAAAACTGCTCTAGCAGTTAGAGACTACTTTCCATTAACATAGTTGATAATGGCTAAGAAAATGGTGGGTTACTTCCCTGTTGCTTTAGAATTGGTACTTGCCATTAACATTGTTGATGTTATACATTGATAAAGCTAGGAAAAAGGAGTTATTTCCCTATTGCTTTGGAATTGTAAATTTCAAGATTAGAATTCATAGTTTTCTTTCAAAAGATATAAGGGGGGGAGGAAGAAGGAAAACAAGGTTTTTGTAATATGACATGATTGACAAGGCTGTTCCTGGAAGAGCAGAAAACAAACAAAATGATATAAAAAGAGCTTAGGAGAAGGAAAGGATATTCAGTCATTTGAAGGAGAAAAGATTCAGTCATTTTGGAAGGAAGAATGTGAGTCTGGCCACATGGCCGAAGGCAGCCTAGGCCATGGCCGAGGGTCCTGACTGGTGAACTTATGGCTTTAGCATGCATAAGCTGAATGTGTACGCTAAAGGAATCTAAGGATTTTAGAATTGAGCCCCATGTTGGACTTTGTCATTTCTAGTTGACTCAGAGGCTTTTGGAGAGGATGTGAGGAGGCCTGAGATGGACTTGCTGTTGGTTCCTGTGCCTTATAGTTTTTATCCAGCCTGGAGTTAAAAAGAACACTGCAAGAAGAAGAAAAACATCATGCCATCGACTACATGCTTGGAGAAAGTTGGAGGATGCCAAAGGAAGAAAAGAATGATGCCCTGAGTTTGGAATACATGTTGTTGAACTCAGATTGACTGGACATGTGGTAAGGTGACAGGAGACTAAAGGACAGTTTTGGGACAATGGTGGGATAATTGGGTTTTTTAAGTTTATTGTGTAGTACATATTTAGGTAATCGCTTTCTTGTTTAGTAATAAATTGTTTAACAAGAGTTTGGTCTGACTTTGAAAGGTCTGGCTTTGGGATTACACAGTAAGGTGGCTACAGATGGCAAAGAACCCAGTTTAAAGTGCTTTGAAAGTTTTTTCTTTCCTTGGCTTGGGAGAGAGAGCAAGGGCAAGCAGCAGGTATCTGAATGACAAAGGTAACTAGTCTGTGGAAGCTTAAGGGTTAACAAAGGCTCTTGTCTGGTTAGTATTACATTTCAAGAGGCTTTTTCCTCATTTAGGAAAAGATGGCAGAAAAAAAGCCGGGCACGGTGGCTCATGCCTGTAAGCTTCAGCCTATGAAGCGGCCGGGGCTAGGGATTGCGGTTTGAGTGTAATCCCAGCTACTTGGGAAGCTGAGGCTGAGGATTACTGGAGTCTGTGGTACCCCGGGCAACGAGAGCCTGCGGATCCATGGGCAAAAATAGTGAGACCTAGTCTCAAAAAAAAAAAAAAGATGGCAGAAAAGGATTTTTAGGAATAAGAGCCTGTTCCCTTCTCCTGACAACAGCATCACCAGGGTTTTATTAGCATGTTAAACTGCATCCGTGTGGAGAATTAAGGGGCAGAAGAAACATGTGATGTATGAAGAAGCATTACTCATCTGAGTATGCTCCAATATAGTTCAGGCCTGAAACACTCTGTGACATTGCTCCCTTCTACCCCACCTGGACAAACCCCTTCAAACCCTTTTCCCATTGGAGAGCTACCCTGAAAACCTTCTTAGTGCTGCCTTCCTTATGAGGAAGCATAACATTGCCTTCTCTGGGTGTAGTCTACTTGCTCCCTTGTCAAGTTCTTTTAGGAGGGCAAGAACCTCCTAAGGAGACACCCAGGTGGTAATAGTTCATAGGAATCTTCCAAAGGAAGTATTTTGGAACACTTGGGAATGTTTTCTGCAAGAACAGAGAAAACTCTAGTACCTAGGAAGTACAAGAAGTAGGACAGAATGATAAACTTGGATTCCAATCCCACTCAAAGATTTATTCTAGGAAAATAAGTAGATAAACTTCCCTAAACTTCAGTTTCCTCATTTGTATAAAGGATGCAAATTAGTATATTCCTCAAAGAATCTTGAAGAGCAAATGAACTGATGAGCCTAAAGACCTTAGGTCTAAGTGTATTAGACATTGTGCAGCAGTTGGCCACTTACAAGTATCTTCTTTGAGCAGTACTTCCTGAAAACTTATTTCAAAGCCCCATTTCATAACCTATTTTCAACAGTATCTCACAGTAAGAAATTACTTTAAATTATAGTTCTAGTATATGCATACATGAATATGTAAAACAAAGATTTAAAAACTATCTGTCCTTATTATACACAAAGTATATCTATTTTCTATTCCATTCTATTCTACTTAAGTTTTTTAAATAGCTGATCATAATCCACTAAATTGGTTCTAAAGGTCACTAGTGAGTATTTTCCCATAATCTGAGAAACATAAGAGTCAAACAATTAACAAAAGATTTGATAATTAAATCTAGAGAGTTAGACATATGGACAAATAAACTTTTTCCTAAATATCCCTCACATTTCTCAGGCTCACAGGAAACAACCAATTCCAGTCCTTTAAAATGATTCTCCAAGAAAGGTGAACCTCCCCACACCATGGAGAGGAAGGCCAAAGAGTAGGGGCATTGGTCCCATAGCAAAGCTGCAAACTGAGGCAGAGGAGATGATCTACAACGGCCATTCACAGATGCCTATATCCACAGAGAAACTTCTTCACCAACACTGGCTGGGGGTGAGGCCCCCAAAACCAGACACCAGAACCATAAGGTTAAACAACACAGAGAAGGGATTGGAGAAGACAGCCTGCAATGAGAAAACAGGGACAGACCAGAAATAAATATAGATTGGCTGCCCAATGCAAGTTAACACTGAAAACTTACCAGCATGGTTCACCTGGTCCCAAGAACACAGTCCCTTACCCAGTGAAAGGACACTGCCACAGGAAAGAAAGAGACTAATGGAGTTAACACAGACTAGCAAACAACAAAGAGAGGGGTTTGAGTGAATGGAGGGGACATCAGAGGGAAGAGGAGGTATCCCAAAATCATTTACTGAGGTTGTGATTTAAAGAATAAAAATAAATAAAATTAAATAAAAAAAGAAAAACAAAACCAAAACTGATTCTCCATGTTTCTAAATAGCATGCTTAAGGAAAAGTTATTCTTGGCAGTTCTGATATCATAGGTGTGGTGTTTTTTCTACCACCAAGCAATACTCCAACATCCAGGACGCCAACTGGGTATCTTGCAATTATCACACTGACTACCTGTGTTAAGATAGAACCAAACAGGTGAAGGCCCAGTTCCACAAGATAGCCCCCCACTTGAGATGCCAACCATAAGCACAGGGTGAGAGGGTACCCAGGTCACCAACACCTCTGACTGGCTACACAACAGGGGTTCCTATCATCCTCTCCTCAGGTTCAGTGATTTCCTAAATGGCTCAAATAACTCATGGAATCCTGATTTTTATAGATCTATTATGAAGGATCTAACAATGGGTACAAATGATTAGTCAGATGAAGAGAACACAGGCTGAGGTCCACAGATGTATGGAGCATAGGAGCTTCTGTATATTATGATGGGATAAATCTGTGTTTCACTCAAGTTTGTTCTTGGAGTACTGATTGACTCATTCTTTTGTTTGGAATATGCTCCTCTGTTTCTTCATTTTCCTTGGCTCTGTGTAGGTTTCTGTACATGAGATAAAACAGTCATTTTTCCAAGTCTGGATGAAATTTTCTTGTATAGACAAAACTTTTTGAAAAGTTCTTGAAGCCTTTTTTTTTTTTTTTTTTTTTGAGACCAGGTCTTGCTATTTTTGCCTGTGGAACCGCAGGCTCGTTGCCCGGGGTATCACAGACTCAAACAATCACCAGCCTCAGCTTCCCAGGTAGCTGGGATTACAGGTGCGCACCACCACACCCAGCTATTTTTTTGGGACTAGGTCTCACTATGTTGCCCCGAGAGGGACTTGAACTGCAATCCATGGCCTCGGCTGTGATTTCCTAGGTGCCTCCTATAGGCATGCGCAACCATGCCCGGCCTGTGCATCAAGCTTTTGGATCGAGATAGGCCCTAGCAGATGGTTGGTCTGGTTCGTCGTGGGACCACTGCCCGTCTCTGTGGCTTTCCTCACCCCCTAAAGTGGGAGGGTCCTTTGATCATGCTGAAGGTATCTCTGAATGGGAAATTCCGTTCTCATCATTGTAGATCACAGTGGTTGTATTTCTGAGGTAGTTCATCTCTATAATCAGTCTTATAGTCCTGTGTCCCATGGATCTGACGTATTCGTTGTAACGGAATACTTCTTTATTTTTCTTCTCTGTATTCATGTGCAGCTGCCACTGAGTCGCTGATTTAGTTGCTTCTGGTGCGGGTTGACTGAATTTGGAGAAGACCAGAGGGAATGACCCCTACCACCCACAACCCTCTGACAATCCTCCCCCTTTCCCCCACTCTCGCCAGCAAGGGTGGGGGGGGCCTCAGTGCCCCTCAGCATGGCTGAAACGGGCATGTGGGCGGGGTTATCCCCACCTCCCCCAGCCACCTCGTGGTACGGTGCCTTGGGGGTGCCCCAAGCCACTCCCTGCCGCCCTGGTATGTGGCGCCCCCCCCACACCTTGTGCTCCCCAAACCTCAAAAGAAGTGCAGCAGGCTGGGCCGCTGGGGGCTCGGGGCCTGGCAACATGGCTGAACTGGGTGTGTGGGCTAGATAAGATAATTTTTTTTTTTTTTGAGACTAGGTCTCGCTATTTTTGCCCATGGAACCGCAGGCTCTCGTTGCCTGGGGTACCACACACTCAAGCAATCCCCAGCCTCAGCTTCCCAGGTAGCTGGGATTACAGGCGTACACAACCATGCCCAGCTATTTTTTGGGACTAGGTCTAGCTGTGTTGCCCTAGGAGGGACTCGAACCACGATCCCCACACCCTGCCACGACTCCATAAGCTTTTGCTTACAAGTACGCGCCACTGTGCCTGGCTTGAGTTATTTTTTATTTATTCTTTTTTTTTTTTTGAGACTAGGTCTAGCTATTTTTGCCTTAGGAACCGCAGGCTTACGTTGCCCGGGGTATCACAGACTCAAGCAATCCCCAGCTTCAGCTTCCCAGGTAGCTGGGATTACAGGCGCACGCCACCACGCCCAGCTAGTTTTTTGGAACTAGGTCTCGCTACGGGCCCCAGGCAGGATTCAAACTGCGATCCCTAGCCCCGGGCGCTTCATAGGCTGAAGCTTACAGGCACGAGCCACGGTGCCCGGCTTAGAATTTATTTTCTAATAAACTCAACTTTGTTTGCTTCATATTATTCTAGATAGCACATGTATAGATATATTGTAATGACCCTGACTGGATTACGTGGGGGTGAGTGAGCTACACCATTTTAAATTATCAATTAAAAGACCAACTAGAAATTTATCAATACACTGATATGAAGATATGTGAATGGACAGACTGGAAAATTGGTTGTGCAGAAATGTCTCATTTAAATTAAAATTAATAGGTCATCCTGATAATATGCCTCTGAAAAGTGGTTTAGATACAGACACTGAATTTAAGCCAATTTGAGATTCTTATGAACACCATGTCCATATTCCTGAAGCTTTCTTCAAGTGCTGGTAAAGTCTTTGGGAACTTTTCAAGTGAGAATTTGCCTTCCCTTCCCGCTTGCCAGGAACTCTCCAGATTGAGCCCCATGTGCTCTGTGGCTTGTCAATTGGTTCATATCACTCCCCCATTTTGTTACCAACTGAATTGCAGGCTAAAATTGTTGTAAAATGGATTACACCCCCCCCATAAGTTTATATTGTGGTTAAATACATATTGCCTGAATCACAAATGAAATTTCTACACTCCAGTGGAAGATGGCACTTTTGAAATATGAACCTGATTATTATACAGGCACTAGTTTTAAATGTATTAACTAGTTAAAATTTCACAACATAATGAGATAATTAATATTCTTATTCCCACTTTACAGATAAGTAAATTGAGAAGAAAAGTTACATTATATCCTCAGGATATAAATGGTGTTTAAAAAAGAAGAAACAGGTAGAGGCTAGGCATAACCCCAGTGGTTCGGAGATGGGAAAGGGCCTCACCTCCTAGGACTGGTCCTGATCCAAGCCGGTCTGCGAGCAGGGGTTGAGGCCCCTCGCCCCCCAAAAGGTCTGGCCCTCTGGAGAGCCCCCCAGTAGGGAATAGGGTAAATCCTGCACCACCAGGCTCTCAGGATCTTGGAGTCTAGGGGCCTTGGGGCTGGAGAACCCAGCCTCCACCCTTTCAGTGTCGGGAGTGGGGGGTCACCCAAGGGCCCTGAGTTGGGAAGAGGGGATTAGTAGGCTCCACCTTCTAAGTCTGGCCCAATGAGCCTTGTCAGGCAGGAAGTGGGAGTTGAGGGCCTTTTGAACAGTGCAGGCCCATGGAGAAAAGCTCCAGCACACCCCTGCCAGAGGCCTAGGCCTAGGTGGGGGGCAAGGTTGAGACCTATGGCACCAGGATCTCGGGGTCTCAGGTCTCGAGAGCTCAGGCTGGGGAAGACAGCCTCTGCCTCCATGTGGGCAGAGGGTGTGTGCTGGGCATCTCTGGCAGGTATGGGCTGGAGAGGAGAGATCAGTAGGCTCTGCTGCCTTCCAGGACCAACCCTAGTCAAAAAAAGAAAAAAGAAAAAAGAAGACACAACAGGTCCAAAATGGAGCTGTTCATGTCAAGCCCCATCAAGACTTAATACCTAACCTGAGTTTAACCTGCTTCTAAAAGTGGAAATTTAATCATACAATTAATGCTCTGTGAATTGTACAAATGAACAATTTAATGGGCTTTTGTATATCTACACTAGAGCAGCCATCATCACAATCAAATTTTAGAATATTTAAATCACTTAGAATAAAGAAATTCTGTACTGTTAGCAGTCATTCCCATTTTCTTCAACCTGATCAACCCAAGGTGAGAACTAATTTATGTATATTTCTGTAAAGAGATTTGCCTACTGGAAACTTCTCATATAAATGGTGTAGAGAAGAAAAATTTACCAACCTAAAATTTATCAATAGTTTAAGGATTATTTCATTAGAATGGGGCCTGTAAGTTGGGTGGAGGGACATTTACAAGTATAAAGGAAAATCTCCATTTTTAAGATTGTCTTGTTGAAATCATCAACTTGTTGAAGGCAGCAACTTAAGTCTGTATAATATTTAATACTTTTGTTTATTATGACTTTCTTGTTAATCTCCCTCAAACTTATCTTCTTTTTCCTTCCCTCCAATATCCTTTGCTATTAGCCAAAGTTATTTAAGGAGGTTACTTGACTTGTTTAGCAGTGTTCCTCAGTTGACTGGGTTTCTTCCATGTACACTTACTTGTTATTTAACCTTTTTTGTTTCTTTCTCTTGATAATCTGTCTGAAAATTGATTTATATGCTGGCCTAGGAAAACTAAGAAAGGAAGGGGAAATTTTTTCCCATTTTCCCCACAATATTATCATACAATATATATTAGTTTTTGAATAGCTTCTTTCGCTTAGCATAGTGTTTTCAAAGCATATTTATGTTATAACTTGTATCAGCACTTCAGATATATTTAATGCCAAATATTACTCCATTGTATGAATATGCTGCATTTTATTTACGAAGTCAACAGCTGATGAATGTTTGTATTGCTTCCATTTTGATCCTTACTAATAATGTGTTTTTATGAATATTTGTATACGTATGTTTCAACTTCTTATCATTATTTAAGAGTAGAGATGCTGGGTCATATTGTAATCTGTGGTCAACCTAATGGTACTTCATAAGATTTTGATTGCATTTCCCTACTGATTAATAAAGTTGAACATCTTTTTAAAGTATATTGCCATTACTAGGTCTTCTTTGGAGATATAACTATTCAGATCCTTTGTCCATTTTTAAGTTGGGCTATTTGTCTTTTTATTTTTATTATATAAATTTTTTAATTAAAATTTTTACTTTGTAATTATCGTACATGGTCATGTTAACATGGTTGTTAACATGGTTGTATTGGTCTCCCCTTTTCCCCTTTCCCCCTCTGGTCACTCCAACTCCTCTCTCTACAAGCTGTTAGTTTGTGTTTGGCCCACAGGACTTTTCTTTTTTTTTCAATGTATGTCCTTTTTTTCCCCTGGGTGTGGACTTGTACTCCTGGACAGCAACAAATGAGGCTTCTCGGAACTCCAAGAGTAGCTGAAGCAGATAGTCAGGCCAAGCACGTCGGGACCTTGTAGGGCAAATGTGGTGCACTTCTCCAGGATTGTTTCTGATGTCTGTCACCTGTTACTGGTTCTGTGTCATTTGGGTTTGGGACTGTAACTCCCAGCTGATGGCAGTGAGGCGTTTGCTGCTGGAGCAGACTTCTCCAGGTAGTTGGTCAAGCTCCTCTCCTCTCTCGTTATCAGTTCTGCCATGGGGGCCACAGCAAATTGTGGTGGGTTTCTTCCCCCATTGATTGGTAAGGAGGGAGCCTACTTTATGTTGCATGTTAGTGTGGGCCCGGGGTTTGACTCCCCAGTGCTAGAGATGATGCAGGCAGGAGCCTGTGACAGGTCACCTCAATCACTGCTTTCACCTTCCTGTCTCAGTGGTTCCCAACACAGTGCTTGTCTGACCCAGGTAGTGAGTGTGTCCAGGGCTGTTATTACTTCCTCTCCTCTGCATTATAGCTGTGGCTGGAGAGACTGGATTTTTCCTTCCTAGTGCAGGTCTATTGAGGTTGGAGTAAACCGGAGGGGAGCCCCCCCACCAAGTCCACACTGTGGTAGAGGTGTTCAGGCCCCATGCCCTGCCCATGTGGAGGCAGAGATCAGCTTCCCCAGCCTGAGATTCCTGGACCCCAAGTTCCTCAGACCCTGAGGTCCTGGTGGTATAGGACTCAACCTTGCCCCCAACCCTGCCAGTGGCCTCGGTCACAGTGGGGGTATGCTGGAGCTCTTCTCCAAGGGCCTGACTGTTTTGAAAGGACCTCAGCTCCCACCTCCAGCCTAACAAGGCTCACTGGGTCAGGCCTGGAAGGTGGAGGCTACCCTCTCCCAGTTTCCCTGGGTGTGCCCTGCCCCCACCCTCGGACACTGAAAGGGTGGAGGCCAGGGTCTCAAGTCCTGAGGATCCTAAATCCCAAGATCCTGAGAGTCCAGTGGTGCAGGGTTTACCCTACTGCCCTACTGGGGGGTTCCCCAGAGGACCAGGTCTTTTGAGGGGTCCTCAGCCCCTGTTCCTAGTCCAGCTTGGATCAGGGCCGGACCTAGTTGAGACCTACAAACCCCCTCTCCCAGCTCTGAACCCCCAGGGTTCTGCCCAGCCTCCATCTCCCAAAATGGAGGAGGCTAGGCCCCCCAGTCTGAGACCCCTAGACCCTGAGACCCCAGTGACCCCAGTAGCAGAGGACATGCCTTGCCTGCACCCCCTCCAGCAGTCTAAGATGCAGCAGAGGTGTGCTGGGGCCTCTCCTGGAGCCAGGAGGTACGGGGGTGGGGGAGGGGGGGACTTTCAACTCTCTCCTCCTGGCCCAACTGGGACTAGGGTTGGAATTGGAAGGCAGTAGAGACTACTAATTCCCCCCCTCCCTAGCCCAAGTCCAGCAGAGGGGCTCAGCCCCACTCCCTGCCCATGTGGAGGCAGAGACTGGCTTCCCCAGCCTGAGATCCCTGGCCCCAGAGGTCCTGGTGGTATAGGACTCAGCCTTTACCCCCACCCCTGTAAGTGGCCTAGGCCGCAGTGGTGTATGTGTGTGTGTGTGTGTGTGTGTGTGTGTGTGGTGGTGGTGCGCTGGAACTCTTCTCCAAGGGTCTGCCTGGTGATTTCCTATATCCTTTGCCCTCTCACATAGTAATTTCCCTTTTGTCAACATTGCTTTCCAGAATGGCATTTTTTTTAAAGCAGGGATGAACCTATATTTGTTACAGAGAGGAAGTGATACAGAGTGGGATCTCCATAAAAACTGGAGGTTCCAGGCCGGGCACAGTGGCTCGTGCTTGTAAGCTTCAGCCTATGAAGCAGCCGGGGCTAGAGATCGCGGTTCGAGCCCCGCCTGGGGCCCGTAGCGAGACCTAGTTCCAAAAAAAAATAGCTGGGCGTGGTGGTGCGCACCTGTAATCCCAGCTACCTGGGAAGCTGAGGCTGGGGATTGCTTGAGTCTGTGGTACCCCGGGCAATGAGAGCCTGCGGTTCCACAGGCAAAAAAAAAAAAAAAAAGCAAGACCTAGTCTCAAAAAACAAACAAACAAAAAAACCCAAAAAACTGGAGGTTCCATGGCCCCTTCCCAACCTAAGGAAGGGTGGACCTGAGTAGTTAAGGGAAGCCAGAGAAGGCTTGGAGAAACACAGGAGAAGCAGTGATGTGTGAAGAAAAGGTGCTTTTTTCTTTTCAGCATTGGGCTTGCACCAGGACTTTAGAGACATGGAAGGAGCCATGTGCACCCATGGTATGTAGAGAAACTTGGGAGAGACTGAGTGGAGAGACAAGTAGGGGAGGCTGACAATAGCAGTCATTACCTATGTGTACTTTAATTTTGTTCCTTTTGTCCCAGACTTGCCTGATCCCTTCTGTTCCTTTTTGTTTCCCTGGCAGAAGTGACTGGCTTGAGGCAAGTTTTCAGAACTCTTCAGTCCTGTCTTGGGACCACCCTGTTTGGCTGGACGTTTACCCATGAGGGGTAACTTTGGGTGTTTTATAGAAAGATATTATCCTTTCTTCTCTCTGTGCACACCAATTCCATTAAAACTGTTACACACTAACAATACACTTTGTCTGCATGGTAGAACTCCCTCAGGGTATACAAGTTTGGGGGTACAGGAGTACCCCTTCATCTACATACTAACAAACCAACATATCATAATTACCTGAAATCTACAGTTTAAGTTAGGTTCACCCTTCATGTCATTCTATGGGTTTTGACAAATGTATTGTGACCTCATTATAATATTATAAAGTTAAAAATTATAAAGTCCTCTGTGCTGTCTACTCATTCTTTCCCACTTTTTCCCACACCTGGAAAACAATATCTTTGCTGCCTCATAGTTTTGCCTTTTCCTGAATGTTGAAACCATATATGTTTAAAAAGATAGATAGGTTTCTTCACTTGGTAATATGCATTTGAAGTTTCTCCATGTCTTTTCTTGCTTGATAGCTCATTTTATTTTTAGTTTGAATTCAATTGTCTGGATGTACCAGATAAAACTGATGTACCAATGTTTTATCATTCATCTGGTGAGGGATATCTTGGTTGCTTCCATAAGTTTTTTTTTTTTTTTTTTTTGAGACTAGTTCTCGCTATTTTTGCCTGTGGAACCACAGGCTCTCGTTGCCCAGGGTACCACAGACTCAAGCAATCCCCAGCCTCAGCTTCCCAGGTAGCTGGGATTACAGGCGCCACCACACCCAGCTATTTTTTTGGAACCAGGTCTCGCTATGGGTCCCAGGCGGGACTCGGACCGTGATCCATAGCTCTGGCCGCTTCACAGGCTGAAGCTTACAGGCATGAGCCACTGTGCCCGGCCTGCTTCCATAAGTTTTGACAATTATGAGTAAAGCTGGTGTAAACATTCATGAATGGGTTATTGTGTAGATGTCACTTTTCAGCTACTTTGGGTAAATGCCAAGGAGCACAATTGCTGGGTGATATGGTAAAGGTATGTTCAATTTTGTAAAAAAAAAAGGCCAAACTGTCTTCCAAAGAGGTTATACCATTTTTCATTCCCATCAACAATGTGTGAAATTTGTTATTGCTCCACATCCTTGCCCATATTTGATGATTTCCATCTTTCAGATTTTGTCCATCCTAATAGATACCTAATTATTTAAAATTTCAATTTCGTATAAGATATAACAAGGAGTACATTTTCATGTTTGTCATCTGTGTATCTTCCTTGGTGAGTTGTCTTTAAGGTGTTTGGCCCACTTTTTAAATCTGGTCTTTTGTCTTGTTGAGCTGTAAGAGTTCTTTATATATTTTTGATCATAGACCTTTATCAGATGTTTCTTTTGCAAATGTGTTTCTCCCAGTCTATAGCATATTTTCTCATTCTAGAGTTTGATTTTAATAGAGCAGACATTTACAATTTTAAAATGGAAATCCAGTTTATCACTTATTTCATTCATAGACCATGTCTTTGGTGTTATATCTAAAAAAGCCATCACCACACCCAAGGTCAACAAGTTTTTCTGCTATATGTATTCTAGTTTTCCATTTTATATTTAGGTCCATGATTTGAGTTAATCTTTGTGAAGCAAACATCCGGTCTATGTTTATAATACGTAGATATATTTAACATATATATGGTATATATAATATACACAGATGCTTTATAATGTATTTACAAATAAACATATATATGTATTTAATGGGACATTCAGATGTTCCAGAACCAGTCTTTGCTAAATTGTGTTGCCTTTGATCCTTACTCAAGGATTAGTTGACTATACTAATGAGGATCTATTTCTGGACTCTATTTTGTCCCATTGATCTATTTATCGATTCTTTCACTAATACCATATAATCTATTCATCTGTTCTTTCACTAACACCACAGTAGTTTTATAGTAAATCTTAAAATTAGTAGTGTCAATCCTCCAACATTGTTCTCCTTCAATATTGGGTTGGGGTCTTTTATATCTCTGTATAAATTCAGAATCAACTTGTAAATAAAATAACTTGCTAGTATTTTGACTGGGATTATATCAAACCTATAGATTGAGTTATTTTACCGATGAATGTAGAATAGCTCATTATCATGTAGTTCTTTGAGTTTGTTCATCAAAGTTCTATAGTTTTCTATTAAGATCTTGTACAAATTTTGTTAGATACATAAGTATCTAACCTAAGTATTTATTTTATACTTAAGTATTTTGTTTTAGGGGTGTTAATAAAAGTAATATTATAGTTTAAAATTTTGAATTCCCACTTGTTCATTGATGGTATATAAGAAAGTGGTTGACTTTAGTTTTAAGTGTATATTCTTCAATCTTGCTATAAGTATTTATTAGTTTGGAAATTTTTTTAATCAATTCTTTTGGAGTTTCTACCCAGTTTCTCCATATCTGTGGAGTTTTATGTCTATTCTTTCCAATCTGTATACTTTTTACTCTCTTGTTTCTTTATTGCATTAGAAAGAACCACTTTCTGAAAACTTCTATGTCTTGATTGGTTTTACTGATTTCATGTTACTATTAATATAACTGAATTATCATCTGCTATTATACATTTTGTTTTCCATATCTTCCATGATTCTATGGATGTTGTGGTTATGAGAAAATCCTGGTGGCTACATCTGAGGGGAGAAATCCTATATTGTGGAAAAATAAACAAGAATGTAAAAGGAACCTTAAAAATTTTTTTCATGTCTTTTCTTTCCACTTTTCCCTTAATGCTATTGCATTGAATTACTATTTTCTAATGAGCATTTAAATTCAATGAATTTTTTTCACCATATTTTTAAAATTATTTTCTTCAGTAGTTGCTCTCAGGTTCATCATATACATCTTATGAGAACATACTTCAGATTTACAACAGCTTAACTTGTGAGAATTATATAAATCCCTTATGGTTCTATTTCCTCTCCCCCATTTTGTGACATCATTATTGAACATATAACATCTACAAATGTTAGGAGCCTAAAGATATATTACTATAACTACTAGTATATAAAACTTCATTTTGAAAAAAACTGAGAGAAGGAAAACGTATGTATTTAGGTTTGTTATGTTGACGTTCTTTCTTATATACCGTTTCATTTGTCATGTGGATTTGAGAGTCATCTGGCTCATTTTCTTATTGCGTACAATATAAAACAGGAGTTGGCATCTCCACTCCAATCTCTTTTGTGCCATTATTGTTAAATTATTACATTCTGTCAGTTTCAAAATAGTTAAATGTATAGCATTTTATACAATTATTTAAAAAAACAACTAAGAGAATAAAAGAGCTATACTTTTGCCTCCTATAATTACTCTTACTATAACTTGAAAATTAAAAAAAAAATTAATGTGATTTTGAGTCTGGAGTCACTTGCTTTCAGCCTAAAGAATGTTTAATAAGATGATCCTTCTGGGTTGTAAAGTGGTTCTGCTAGCAGTGATTTTGCTATTCTTGTTTAATGGGGATGGTTTTATCATATCTTTACTTTTAAAAATTGTTTTGCTGGATATAAGATTTTTCACCAATACCTTCCCTCCCTTTGGCATTTTGAATGTCATCTCATAGCCATTTGGTACCTGCTGTTTCTAAGTCAAGTGTTACTCTTACTGGAATTTTTATATGTGACAAGATATTTTTCTCTTGCTGCTTTCAATAGTTTCTTTTTGGCATCAGAACTTTTACCATGATGTATCTGTATATGGACTGTTTTGAAGTTACCTTATTTGGAGTTTGAGTTTACTCCTTATTTGGAGTTTGTTGAGCTTATTTGTGTAGATAATTTTATGATGAAAGGTACAAGTTCCAACTTATTTCTTCCCATATATTTCCTATTCCTTTTTCTCTCTCATCTTCTTTTGGTACTCCTGTTATCGGGTAAAGGGAGGCTTTTAACTTAAACTCAGATCCTCTGCCTGTAACTTAAATTATCTCCTGCTTCTCCCAGGCAGACTCAAATCCTAACCTCCTACAGGTAAATGCCTTCACAGACCAGTCACCTTTGTTATACAAATTTAGCCTCCACTTTTCAGCTCCTAGCCCCAGAGATGCAGGAGAAAAAAAAAAGTTAGAAACTGCAGTTAACATCTTACTAGGTAGTTTGCCTCAATTTACCCTTTGCAGGTCCTGTGGCCTAAAGACATTCAAACTTGTGGGTTCTTTCTGCCATCCCCAGTCTTTTCACTATAATCCAAGGCAGAACAAGATTCTTAAGAGTGCAGACTAATTTATTACTAAACAAACCAAAGCCGGGCACGGTGGTGCATGCCTGTAAGCATCAGCCTATGGAGCACGGCTGGGACTGGGGATCACGGTTCGAGTCCCACCCAGGGCGACATAGCAAGACCTAGTTCCAAAAAAATAGCTGGGCAAGGTGGCACACACCTGTAATCCCAGCTACCTGGGAAGCTGAAGCTGGGGAAGAAACATACAAGAAAAACTCCAGTTACTCCAACTGTCCAGTTACTTCAACTGTACAAAACCCTAGGTTTTTTAGTCCTGTTAACCTCACCACTTGTCTAATCCTTCAGAGGTCATTCACACATGCTCAAAGAGTAGACATCTTTGGTGTGCTCCAGCTTCTCCTTGTCCTCCTCCAGGAGGTAGAAAAAAAAACCTCCATAGTACAGGAACCTGAAAAGTTCATTTTCTTCTCAGGTCTGGTTCACACAGCCTCTTTCCCACATACTTAAGTCAAACTCAGCAAGGCAAACTCCAAGATGGAGTTTAAATCTCCAGCCTCTTTAGCTTTCAGCAGGCACATTCAGCTTAGGTTTACTAAAAGCCATGCTACCAGCCCGGGCCAAAAGCCTCGGTCAAAGGCCCTCCTCATGGCCTCTGGTCCTCCATCTTTCCTTCCAAAATGGCTGAATCCCTTTCTTTGTCCCAGATCTCCTTATATATACCTTATATATATATTTCCTTATTTCTTTTTCCCATCCAGGAACCAGCTTGCAAGTTATCATATTACAGAGGAAAAACTTGATTTACCTCTTCCTCCCCTTTGTATCTTTCTGAAAGGAAATTCTAATCAAGGGCATTCTCACATTTTAGCTAAGTCCTTAAAATTTGCAATCCTAAAATGGTACCCAGGGGGGTTAGCACCCCCTATCACTCCTGTCATGCATATGCTTGTGTACCTAATGGTGTTCCACATTTTTCTGAATCTTTGTTCATTTTTACTCATTATTTTCTCTTTCAACTGCATAATAATAATTCACCTTCATACTTGCTGATTGGATCTACTTTGTTGTGAGCCATTCCTAATGCTTTTCCATTCTGAAATGTCCATCTGACTTTTTATTTTTATTTTGTTAGTCATTTACATTATCTTGCATTATCTTTATAATTCTGGAAGTACAACTTCACACACCAATTGTTTACATGCTTCACTTACCCTTCATCAAAACTCAGTCTTTATCCTATTTTCTTCCTGCCCTTCACCTTTCCTCCATACCTCCTTTCCCTCAGAAAACCAGTATCTTTTTCACAGTTTCAGCACTCTTGCTGTGCTTTGTCAGTTTTGTTTATTTAAATTCCACAAATGAGTGAAACCACCCAGTAGCTGTCTCTCATTTTCTAACTTATTTCACTAAGCACAATCATGTCAGTGTCCACCCATTTTGTCCCAAAAGGCACTATTCATTCCATTTAATGGCTGGGTTGTTTAAAATACAGTTCTTGAAAGATAAGCGCAGTCACTATTGTAGTTAGTAGTTGGCATAGGACAGAGAGTACTAGGAGAGAAGCTGGAGTGTGGCTAAAAAAAAAAAAAAATATAGCCCCTTAACTGGGAACTTGGTCTACTTCAACTCAAGAAAATTCAGGAAATCAAAAGTGGTTTGGGAAGTCCAGATCCATCAGGACTTGAGGGAGGTGAAAAGTGGTGGAGGCAGGGGACAGGGAACTGTTTGGCAACTGGGTGAAGAAATTATTCTCCTTCAGTTAGAATTCACTCAGCCTGCAATTCTCACAGGCAGGTGTGGGGCTGCTATATGCTTCACAAGAGGGGACCGGAGGGGACTTGTGAAGGCCTGTTATACAGAGAGCTTATGGTACTTATGACCCTGGTTTCTCTGCCACAGTACAGTAGTCCTTGTATAGTAGTTTACTTGTGATTCATGCTTTATTCCTGCAGCTTCTTCTTGATGGTATTCTGAGAACTGGTGTAGTTCCTTTTGCTTTTACATGGTCCACACGCTGGAGCCCAGAAGGTAAATACCAAGTCCTCCTTCTTGCTTTCCTTGTTCTCACAGGAAGTGTCATAGAGGTTGTAGCATCAGTGTGTCAAGTAGCATTTTCACAAAGATGGCAGAGGGGTCATCTAGTCTGGCCCATCATCTACTATGACCTCTTGGCCTTCCTCTAGTATGATTTTGAGGCACCTTCCTGTGCTTCTTTGCCTTCTGTGGTGTAGAGGATGTATACAACTTCATGTCTTGAGCACTTTAATGATGCCAGAAACCATGCTCACAGAAGTGAAAGGGGAGTAAAGAGAGCAAGAAAAGATGGGAGCTGTTGCCACTGCTGTCAGAATCTAACTCAGTTTATCATTTTTCTCTTTACAAGTAGTCTCTTTTATGAGACACTGTCATCATTCTTTACTTTTTTAGCATGTTTTCCTTTTGTTGCTTGAATATATTTTTAATGGCTAATTTGAAGTCTTTTTCAACTAAGCCTGACATTTGGACACAGGCAATATATTTTCTCTGCATTTTTTTCTGTGCATGAGTCATACAATTCTGCTTCTTTGCATGACTCATACTTTATTGCTGAAAAAATTTAGATAAGATAGTACAGCATGATAATACATTATAGGATGTTTTAGATGATTTAAGGTAGCAACTCTGGATACTAATTATCTCTACTGTCTCTCCAGCTCACCTCCCCCTCTGTCTATGTGGCCTGTTGATGTTCTTTGCTGGTTTTGTTTACTTAGCATCTCAGTGGGACTACTTTAGTGAACTCCATTTCACATAAGGTATAAAGTTTCTGATGATGTTCCTTAGAAGGTAAAGACTGGGCAGGTACACTGTCACCCTGGATAACACTGGTTTGATCAAGGCTCTCTTTGATTGTCTAACCTTTTTGTTAGTCTGTCTGCTTCTGTTGATATTGCACGCATGTATTAGTTTCCACTAATTAATTGCCAGCTGATGGCATTACTGTCTTTGACAATGACCTAAGGCATAAACTGTTCCACAGCCTGGTCCACTTAAATTCAGGTCCATTTTCAGGAGCAGATTTTTGAGGCTAGTCTTTAAACTTTGTACTGAAGAAAAGTGGGCACTTATCTGTCTCTTTTCCTGGTTCTCCCTTATAAACTATCTGACCTAAACTTGTTACTCTTTTGAAACTATAGCTTCCTCTTAATAAGGAAGTCCCTGGTCATTGGCCATACCAGCCTGTAAATTAAGTTCTGTAACAGATGAGATGAGAAATGTTAATGGCCTATTTACTTGCAAGGGTCTAAGTAAAGTCCATATTGCTCATCTGGGAGCTGTGTAGAAAAGGGATCTCTTTGTTAGTGACTGAATTGTTTGGAGTTGGTTTGCCTCATGGTAAATTGAAAAGCAGGAGGGTAGGAGTGGGTCATGGTTCAAATATCATAGTCTCATTCTTTATTTATAAAGCTTTAGCAGATTTTCTAGAACAAAAAAAACCCTTGGTTTTTTGGTTTTTGTTTTGTTTTTTTGTTTTCATTTTTTTCATCAAATGAAAAAAGGCCTGAAGGACAATTTCCAAGGACATCAGATAGTGTTTCAAAAAATAATTTTTTTCATCAATCATAGTTTTTTCACAAAGGAACATTTCCATATAACTCCTCATGCCACCATTTCAGAGTTAGTACCCTGTCATGCTCTTATTCTACTGTAGTAGCTAAACTTCTAGAATTTGGATCTCAGTTGCATCAGGCAACCATCACAATCATGAAGTGAACCTTGTTGACGAGAGGCAGAGAGACAGAATCCCAATGATACTGTGGTAGCCCTGGATTTACTTGTGCTCAAAACCAGTCCTATAATCTGAACTCAGTCAGATAAACCAATAAATTTCCTTCTTTGTTTAGTTAGTTGTCACTGAGTTTCTTTCATAGGTAACCAAGAGTTGCAAGGGACCTTTAATAACATTTGAATAATCAATAGTTTCTATGGAAAGTTTTTCAACAAAATTGGTATCCAGGGTCATTTTCATGTGATTTTTAGTTAATTTCATTCAATAATATATGACCTCTTGGTGCTTGATGAAATATACAGACATCATCTATGGTGATTCTAATTGACATTCCTTTTTTTTTTTTTCCTTTGAGACTAGGTCTCGCTATTTTTGCCTGTGGAACCACAGGCTCTCGTTGCCCAGGGTACCACAGACTCAAGCAATCCCCAGCCTCAGCTTCCCAGGTAGCTGGGATTACAGGTGCACGCCACCATACCCAGCTAATTTTTTAAACTAGGTCTCGCTACGGGCCCCAGGCAGGACTTGAACCACGATCCCTAGCCTCGGCCACTTCATAGGCTGAAGCTTACAAGCATGAGCCACCCTGTCCGGCCCCGACATTCCTTTTAATAAAGGTTTAAAATATATTCCCATACACCTGTCAATATTTGTTGATATCTAAAGCACTCTTCCCAAGGAAGCCTCATTGTTCCTTGCCGTGACTGTGGTATAAACTTAGTAGTAATACAGAGGTCTGATTAATTTAAAAAGGTTCCAAGATAAGTGAGGTAAACCTTCCTTTTCCAATAGTGTGTTACCAACTCAAAACATTTCCAAACTGGGCACAGATCTCCTTAACAAACCACAAATGGCAGATTATAGATTTCTGCCTATGATGTGATATACAAAATATAGGTAATCTAAAATTCTTGCTAATTGGTGTAGCAATTAAAATATTAAAGGAGAGACAAGTTTGGAAATGAATGTGTTCTTCTCACAGGAAATCTTAAAAGTGTCACCACCATTGAAGATTTCAGACCAACAGATATAATAAAATGTCAATAAAAAGTTGGGAAACTCTCAGGACAAATTTATATGTCAAGGTAGTAAGCAATTTCTTCCTGTTTCTTTCAACAATATTCTTCCTAACTCATTTTTTGAATGTCCATGCTTATGGCAAGGGTTTCATAGCAAGGAAGGCACCAGACATTATTTTAATCTTAAAATGTGTTTTTTTTAAAAAAACCAAACATATCTTCCTGGATGAGACCTGAATAGCATGAACATACCTCACATTTCTTTATTCAATGCCACTTGTCAAAAAACTCTCTGAAGAATCACAGTCCAATGATGACTGTCATATTTCAAATATTCCTAGGATCCCCAGGAGAGCACAAGTATTGACAAGACAGGTTTTTGCAATCAATCAGGCATGGTGGGTAACAACATATACAGCTATAAAATCTCATGAATTTCAATTAAATTGGCAAAAGGTCATGTAAATTCATGAATCTGATTTGTTCTTTTAGAAGTAGAGGTTTCTGGCCTTTATGAAAGACAAAAGGAGAAGTCCATGAGAGTCAATTTTAATGAACAAATGTATTTGTAATTAGCACATTGTTTCAAATATGTCAAACTTCTGAATTGGCTGAAGGCTATGACCTCTTAGAGCTTAATTATGCCATCTGTGGTTACTTTGCACAAATTACGATCTTGTTCTTCAAACCATTATTCCCGGATAAACACCCACTGGTTTTTAGGATTTCATGAATCTGGGATTGGTAGAGTATGAACTCCTCATTAATTAGACTTTGGAATCTAATAGGTTTCAATTGCACAGACTTACACTTTGATCTTATTCTGATAGTAAACACCTCACATGAGAAAAGGTTTAGTCTACAGGTTTGGAATAGATGACACCCCAACTCCAACCCCCAGAAAATGGGCAGATTGTGGTTCTTATTCATTTACTACCCACCTGGTAGAATGTTTACATGTTAGGATCTCAATCTTCCCTGTGCCATATGAGCACACTGGGTTTGGTTTTTTAGAGATGAATTTCAAGGAAAACATCACCTAGACTTTATTTCAAATTATCCTAAGAATCAACACTTTCATTGAGGCCCCTAACTACCATTTTAAATTCTACTGTTATGACAGACAACAGAGAGAAGGTAAATGTCCTGTCAACCACAGTGCCTCCTTATTACTTTAAAGGAAGTCTAGTTTTCATTAGCAAAATCAGATAAGGAACACCAGCATTCATTTGTCACTCAAAATGGACACGGGTGGGAATGAATTAAAACAATCATGTGTGGGTGTTTTTTTATAGTGGTACTAAAGGCACAATTCAAGGTCAGGGAAAACTCAAATGTGTCTCACTGAACTGTTAATAATTTTTGGATAGGTTGGGGAGGCAGATTTGCAGTAATAATCTTGACTGACTATTCTTTTCCCCCTAAAATGGAGAAAACAGAAATGACCTTTTAAAAAAAGTCTTCTCAAATGGTAATTAGTTTTTAATATTATCAACTTAGAAATTTTAGTGCCGACTTGAGGTGTTATCTTCTTATTCCTGTTTTTTTGAAGTCCACCTTCGAATATTTACAAAGGTCTGTGTCATATGGAAATTAGGTCACTGAATGAGTTCACTAAGGAACTTCCAAAAGTACATATGCATCTTGTCTTCCTCATAGGTTGGGTGTAGGAAATGCTAAAAATGTCACTTGCGAATGAGGATATCATACCAAAAGATTGAACCTTAAAATCAAAACATGACTCAAGTTAAACTCATCTCCCCCCTTACCAAAATAGCTTGTCTTTTCGATTGCTTAGTAACACGGTCATCCACCTAGCAGCTTGAATCATAAGAAATCAACTTTTTTTGTAGGCCATAAGCAAGTGAATATTGGTGATTTTAAATAGCTTAATCTTAATCCTTGTTCAGTCAGAAACCTTATCACCTTACTCCCCCTCAACTCTCACAACCAGTTAACCACAAGAACTAGTAAGTTGTATTTCTCAGTCATGTTAAGAATCTATCTTTATGGCAGCTGCATTAGTACAAGTCATCAAAAACTGACATCAGCAATTTCATTTGTCCATAATACAATGAACCAGTGTGTTCTATGTAAAACACTAATCAGCCGGGCATGGTGGAGCATGCCTGTAGGTGGCAGCCTAGGAAGCCATGGCCAGGGCGAGGGATCATGGTTCGCGTCCTACCGGGGGCTCGTAGCGAGACCTAGTCCCAAAAAAATAGCTAGGCATGGTGGCACGCACTTGTAATCCCAGCTACTTGGGAAGCTGAGGCTTGGGATTGCTTGATTCTGTGGTACCCTGGGAAACGTGAGCCAGCCTGTGGTTCCACAGGCAAAAATAGTGAGACCTAGTCTCAAAAACCAAACAAACAAACCAAAAAACCACTAAATAATCCTGCTTTTATATTAGAAATCAGTGGTGTCTCTCTACCCTAAACACAAACCCCAGACATTCCAATATGACCTGTAGAGGATGCAAGCTTCAAGGCTGCTGAGATTTTTAATTCTACCTCATTCCATTTTCTGATTACTGTGACATTCTTTCATTTTCTCAAACATGATCCTTGAAGGTGATTCCCAACCAAGATTCAATATGTACAAGTTCTTTGTTTATATTGCTCTATTTTTGTAGAACCCTGTTCTCTTTCATTAACCCCAAGGCCCTGGTCACTCAGTAATCCCTGCCTCTCCTTCATTCAAATCTCAACATAAATGCCATTACTTTAGAGAACCTCCTATGATCTTTCCAAGACCAGACTGAAACTCCATTCATATATACATACTATACATACCCACACAAGACTCTGTAGTATAAGTCAGCACTGATTATACTTCTCACTTGTTCACTGCTTTGCTAGACTCAGACTTCAAGGGCACAAGATCACCTGTGTTATTTGTCATATTATTGTCACTAAGCCAGACCTAGCACCTGATGGGCACTTCATAAATATTTAATGCGTGCACAAATCCCTCACTAATATCAAGGATGAAACATGCAGTTCAAAGTTGCCATATTTGTTCAATGCTATTCTCAGTTTTGATAAATCTCCAGTGATTTTTCTATTTACGACTTTTAAAAAGGAAGCAACAGTGTTCAAAACTCAAAGATTGAGCCTGAAATCTGGACTTCTTCTAAAGTCTCCCCTAGCATACTAGGGGAATACCTATCATACTAGGTTACAACATTCTAGGTTATACCTAGTAATAGTTATTGGGATTTATGCTGAAACATCTATGAAGGGGAGGCAGGGGTCACTGAGTGACAATAATGGTTGAAACTAACATGTATTGAGGACTAACTATGTCACAGGCTTATTAACAAAACTGAGGCTTTGAGAAATTTGGGGGATTTACTAAGGTTCACAAAGCTTGTGAATGTGGAGCCAAGTTACAAAAACCCAATGACATGCTTTGGATGCTCTAAGGTTCTCAATCTTTTGGAAAACCAATCTTTCAAACACTGGAATCATATTCTATACCCCATCAACTAAGAGCATCAACTATAGAGTGAAAGACAAACAAATTTCAGAAGTAAGTACAGTGCCTCTGAACAGCTGATTTCACCAAATTTTCAAGAGCAATTCTCTTCCAAGCAGCATCTCATCAGAAGCAGGTGTTCCTACCGGAAGAAAGAGTCTCTGGGCAGCACAGGGTTTAAACAATTTCTTCCATTCCTGAGGGTTTCCAACTGAAAATGTGATGGGGTAGATTCTGTGCTCAAACTTCTTTGTATATGAGTCAGGCCACTGTCGTAACTGAAAAACATGGAAGGCAAGGGGAGGGTGATCAAAACCCAGAAATAGCAAACACCTAAAACCTCTGGACAGTTAAGTAGAAGTTATTCAGGACACTTACAAAGAAAATCTAATTTCATTGCCAGTATTGACTTATGCTAGGATTATTTTTTAGGATCACAATCCATTTTATTATACACCTTAGATTTATACATTTCATGTACAGCTTTCAAGTTTCAACTAATAATTGAAATTTTGTATATACAAAATAAAAAACTTATGTTCAGCAGTGGTTAATAGAATTTAGGGAGAATGGAGCAAGTGTTTGCCTGGTGTTTAGTGAATATTATGAACTATGATATTGGAACTTTCCTTCTGACTTAACTGCCTTTTTTGACTGAATTTTATTACAGTGAACAGCTTTAGTAGGCATGATGATATTAACTGGAAACAAGATTTAAAATAAATTTATAACTTGTACCTTCTTGGAGTCTCTAGGAACTAAATCATTACCTTCCTCCTGATAGAGCCCCAAGATCATTCAAAGAAAAAAGTCCACAAAATGTCTGACGCCTCAGTCTGAGAACCAGTGCCTGTGGTTATTTGGTATCTTCAGACTATGCAGGATGAGGAAAATGCTCTGATGAATTTCTTCTAGTGGTCCTAGAAAGTGCTTTCCTCATATCATCAGTATCTTTATCAGGTTCCCCATTACTGGTGGAATGGCACTCTATGACCTTCCTGTATATGCCACAACCAAGCTGGCACACATTCACTACAAGTGGCACACATTCACTACAACATGATTTGATACCCTCACACACAAAAAAATCAACAAAAAGTCTACCCTTTCTTTCTGCCATCTCCTCTCTAATAACTCCACAAGTTTAGCAGCCAATCAAGGTGTCAAAATTTGGGGCCACAGACAGACCTGTGTCCTGCTGGTACCATTCTTCCCTTGCTACTAAAGTTTCTTTGTACCCATGAAGAAACGCACTAACTCTCCACCAGGTGACTCTGCAATGATGAAATACCTTGGCCAGTGGGCAAGGTGCCTGAAAGTAAAGGAATCCTGTAAGTTTCTGTGTGGGGATCCTAGTTAATGTTTTTTTTTTTTTTTTTGAGACTAGGTCTCACTATTTTTGCCCGTGGAACCGCAGGCTCTCGTTGCCCGGGGTACCACAGACTCAAGCAATCCCCAGCCTCAGCTTCCCAGGTAGCTGGGATGACAGGCACGCGCCACCACACCCAGCTATTTTTTTTTGGAACTAGGTCTCGCTACGGGCCCCAGGCGGGACTCGAACCGCGATCCCTAGCCCCGGCCGCTTCATAGGCTGAAGCTTACAAGCATGAGCCACCGTGTCCGGCCTAGTTAATGTTGAAGTGGATTGGTTGTGGCCAAGTGAAGGCTTGGCGTGTGGCCCTCACAATGTTGCCTTACAGGTAGGTTGGCAGTGACACCCCCTCCCGAAACCTCCCCAAACCCCCCACCCCAATAAGTGTTTAAGAAAATAACATAGAGAGTTGCCAAGGGTGATAGGAAACTGGCGCATAAAAACTACCAAGAGTGTAAGTCTGAATAGTTTCTAAGAGAGAGTTTTGGAAACTGGAATGACAACTCCCAAAAGAGAGAGGTACAAGGACTGATACCAAAACCTAGCTTGTAATATTATTAGTCAAAAACAAACAAACACTTTGGTGGCTTTGGGGAGGAGGGAATCATATTTCTGTCCAGCAGCTTATGGGTAGGGGGCACCCAGGTATGCCTGCACACCTGAGCAGCTGGTGCTGGGGGAGGAGGGGGGGTACAATTAACCCTTTCTGGTTCACTCCCACTCCAATTAATTCATACTGGGATTAAGAAAAATACTAATCATCCAGCTGCAGACACAGGAGAGGTGTGGGGAATGAATAAAGGCTGTGGACACATAGATCTCTAGGCAGAACCCAAAATAAGCACCAAAGAACTACTGGACACTGGAATGTCATACCAATTTTAGTGCTGACTTAGCAAAGAATTACACCTACAACATCACCAGGAGCTGGAAGCCAAAATCCTGGTTCAGATATGCCTTCAACAAGAGTAATGTGACCTCCCTCCTGTCTTTTCTACAGGGCATGGGAGACCACAAAATGAGGCAGTAGCCCGACAGTGCAGCAGAGCTGCAAACCGAGAGAATGGAGATGAGCCGGATCAACCACCTGCAGATATCTTGGAGACATCATGGAGAAACTTCTCTGTGGACAATAGCTGTGAGCCAGGATTCCTAAGTTAGAGACTAGAACCAGAAGTGATGATGCCGCAAAATGCAACAGAAAACAGAATGGAGGAGACAAACAGCAAGGAGCAGCAAACACTGATAGAAAGCCTGGACTTGCTGTCTGATGCAAAGATAAGACTGGACAATCCAAGCATCATGGTCAACCTTGTCCCAGGAACATAGATAATTGCAAAGAGTCAGGCGTAGAGTTGTGAGAAAGGATGAACGAGAGAGATTGACACAGTCTGGAGGCTGTGGGCTATCAGAAGTATGACTGGTAGCAACTTTAAGGTAAATTACTAGGCCTTTTATAGGGTCTAGGCAAGGGGGAAAAAGGTGGCTAAGAGCATGTTTTACGACCAATTAACTAGGGAAGAGTAATGGCTAGGGTACTATAAAATTGGGTAACACATTAGTTCCCATGAAATATTTGTTGGTAACTCCCAAGGAATGTTCCTTAAGGTAAACATTGGAGGAATGAAGAAGCTGCTCCCTCCATGTCCATCACACCAGTCCTGTCTTTAGTGTTTTGAAGGCAGATAAGAGTGAAATGAAGTATTCCTCATTTCACAGCATGAATTCAGTCCAGTTTCAGTTGGCAGCCTCTGATAGATACTCACCCAGGAAAAGGACATTGCTCCAGAAAAAGAAGAGATCAAAGGGCTAAACATGGATCAACAGACAACAACAGAGGAGTTGTGGTGACTAGAGGGGGTGGTCAAGGGAAAGAGGGGGTAACTCAACAACCATACAAATATGAATGATATATGAAATCTAAGAAGTTAAAAAAAACTATAAAAAATAACTTGGGAACAATTAAATGTTTGAAAAAAGGATTTGGGAAAATCAGTTATGATACAACTATACAACATACACATGTTCACATGTACAGCTAAAGTAGGTCTATAATGTGCTGACATGGAAAAATGACTATGGCATACAATTAAGGTTTAGAAAAAGCAACATACAAAAAAGTGTTATGACTCTGTTTCACAGGGAAAACATATGCATATATATTTTATATGGAGAGAAAAATCCAGATGAATATGTACCAGATTGTTAGAAGTGAGTATCTTTGGAGGTGGTGGGGATGACTTCATTAATTTTCCTTGCATATATGAGTTTTATAAAAACAAGTCTAGTTAACAGATTTGTTTTAGAGCAAATTTATAGCTATAGAAAATTGAGCAGGAAGTACAGAGTTAAATACAGACTCTCTTCCTTTTCTCCTCCAGTCCATTTTCCTCATTATTAACATCTTGCATCTTGTATGGTAGATTTGTTACAATATAAATATATAGTTAAGCAAAGTTCATAGTTTAGATCAGGGTTTACTCTGTGATATACATCCTATGGGTCTGGAAAAACGCATAATGTTATGTATCTATTACAATATCATACTGAGCAGTTTCCCTGCCCTAAAAATGCACTCCATTCCACCTATTTGTCCTTTCTCCTTTCCAATCTCACAAAGTCCTGGCAACTACTTACTTATCTTTTTTACTATCTTAGTTTTGACTTTTCCAAAATTTGAAGCATATAGTAAATAGACTTTTCATTTTGGCTTCTTTCACTAAAAAAAAAAATGCACTTAAATTTCTTCTCTTTTTGTGGTTTGATAGCTTATTTACTCTATATTTTATTAATATTCTTTTAGATGGCTATATCAGTATATTCATCTATTTGCCTATTGAAGATCATCTTGGTACTGCCAGTTTGGGGTGATTATAAAATGTATGTTTTTGTGTGGACATGATTTTGAGTTCACTTGCATAATGACCCAGGAAAGTAATTACTATATTATATTATATTATATTGTAAACACTCAGGCTACATTTAACTTTCTAAGAAACTGCCAAACTGCCCAAGTGTCTGTACCAGTTTGTATTCCCCCAGCAATGAAGAACATTCCTGTGGATTTTAGCCATACTAATAGGTGTGTAGTAGCAACTCGTTTTAACCTATAATTCTCAACTGACATATGCTGCTGAGTAAACTATCATATGCTTATTTGCCTTCTCTGTATTGACTCTTTTTGAGTCAATACCTTCTTAATGTCACAATAATTCTATTTTTAAGAGTTACACTAAGGAAAAATAAAAGCACACATATTTAGAACAAGGTTGTCTATTATAGTGATGCTTCTAACAATGAAGAACTGGAAATGATCTAAGTAATAGATTTGGCTAAACAAATACTAGGGTATGCCTAAAAGTCAAATGCTCTGCAGCTACAGTATACCTGAACAAGGGTGAAATCCAGTCTGCCACAAAGAGCACATGAGCCAAGTATGCTTAGACATTTTTAAACAGTTTAAAAAAAAACAAAAACAAGAGTAATATTTTGTGACATGTGAAAAGCACATGAAATATGAATCCAAGTCCATAAAAATTTTTTATTGGAATAAAGCTGAATCCATTTGTTTACAGATTTATATGGCTGCTATTATACTATATAGCAGAGCTGACAAACAAAAGTACAAGAAAAATATAAAACTGCCAAAAATATAGAAACTGAAACACAGAGCGAGAGGAGGGAGGAAACGGGGAAGGGGGGAGGGCACAAAAGACTGAGATTGTTCACAGTTGATAAGGTGATGGGGTGTCTGGGGTAGACAATGATGTAATATACATATACATATATACATGTATATATATACACAGATATATATGTACAATCAATACAAAAAAATAAAGCTAATAAAAAAATAGCAGAGTTGGGCACCTTTGAGACCATAGAGCCTGCAAAGTTTAAAATAGTTACTATGTTTTTTTGTAGAAAAGGTTGGGCAGCCTGTTTTAGAAGAAATTCAATAACATAAGTACCAGTGATGAAAAAGAGAATATAGGATATGACTCTACTTCTGATGCTTATATGAAAAAAACAGAAATGTAAATAAATACCAAATTGTGGTATCTGATTTATGATTTTATGACTTTTTTTTGCGATGTTTATGTATTGCTTAATTAATTAAAAATGTATCATTGGAAACACTTTTAATTTGCAATCCTGAGATGGATATTTTAGAGAAAAACTTAGAACAAGAAAGAGTAGGCATGATAGTCCAAGTACTTGACAACTGATTTATTAAGGACACAGACCACCTAGAACCGACAGTAAAAATACCCAGTACAGCTGCATGGACATCCTGACTATAAAGGACATAGAGACTCAGTGCAAATGTAGATAAGACATAATGCTCAACACAAATCTATCACTAATGATAGCTCAAATCAACCTGGAAAGAAGGGGAGTTCACATGGTCTACCTGTATGGTTTCCATACAAGCCTGTCTTCCAGAAGGTTTTCATCTATATTTGTCTATCAATGGCTTGTAACTGGAGTGTTTAGTTCAGTTACATTTGTTACTGTGAATCTATTTGAACAGTATACTGAGTCCAGCCACTGGAAGTTCCTGTTTTCCCACCTTTTCCCAAATTAGAGACCAACCCCTTTCCCCTGCCCCCTAGACAGAGGATGTTGCTGCCCCACTGTTTTCCTATGCCCAGAATGGATGTTGGCCATTTCCACTTCTGTGTCCCACTATTTTCTGAATCTGAGTGTGGGGCAGAAGCACAGATTAGTCAAATATAAATTACAAGTATAATCTTGAGCTGCCTAGAGAGGCTAGAAAATAAACCAGTTGGCATTTTCAACTACTATGCTGAAACAAAAATAAACTTTATTTAAAAGATTAAGTCATCTACAATATTACACTGATGGGAAATATCACCAGATATATTTTATTTACACAGCTTTAAAAAATCCTACTTAAATGTAGCAGAACTAGCCTACAATATAGCTTCCAGAGTAATCACGATGGCAAATGGCATTTTGTTTGGCTTTATCCTGAGGTATATGGCTTTGAGCTTCCCAAGAGTTATGGAAACTGGGGCCCGCAGTATGGATTGCTGTGCAAGATCAGCCTTTTTCCACCAATACCTAAGCAACAGGAGCAGTTGGGGGAAAGTGGTGATTTTCCCTGCCTGTCCCACCCCCACTGTAAGCAGCACCTCTCTTGGGTGCCAACTGGGCTAAAATGGTTCAAAGGGTCAGAGAAAATTAAAAATGGTTCAACCGGGCAGGAATCAACTGGGGCGGGGGGACCCTGAAGAGGACATAAGGGAGCCATCTCGGGAGACTCAGACTCCCAGACTCATCCCACTCTGTATCTAGTCTCCAAAGAGGGGAAAAGAAAGAAGTATCCAACAGCTGGCCTCTGAAGAGAGAACAGCTACTGGACAGTAACACTTGCCTCCCCATCTACTGCTGCCACAACCTAAAAGGAGCACCAGAGGCCCTGGGCATGGTATCTCAAAGAACTGTTGTCAGTACAGACCAGTAACTCACAGAGAGCTGTATGTGATTATACAGTATAGTTTCCTGATACTCCTGCCTTCATTGCTGTCTGGTCCAACATCTGGTGCAATCCATCCTGACCTTCTAACTGTTGCCATAGGCTGTGGTGTCATCTCAGTGACCCTCCCTGTGAGCAACTCCAGTTGCAGCGAGTTGGATCCTGGATCTGTTGTTTGCCCGCTGCCACAAGCTCCAGACTCCTATTAGCAGGATGGTGCCATGCTGAATAAGCAACTTTAATTTGGGAGTTCTGGGACTTTATGGATACTATCTGGGGTGAAATAACTGGCACCTGTGGCCTCAGAAACTTTTTTTCCCTCTGTTGTTCCCTCTGCAACAAACCCCACTGTTGTTCTCTGAACCTGAATGGTCCTGCAATTGTATGCGTAAATGAGAAACCATAGACAGTGTGACCTGTCCTCTATTGGGTACTGTGCTTGGAGGGCTACAGCTCTGCTTCATTTTAACAAGAAACTGACTAGCCCCACAATACAACCTTCAGGGTTGGAACTGACAGTCTTGAAAAGGGTGGCAAAACTTGCTTAGTAGAAACCAACTGCTAATACTTTTAGGCCTAAAAAAATGTCCACCACAGAGGAGGGAATTTGAAGAATCTTTGTGGAATGAGAGAATAAGTAGATGATCTGATTCAGCTTCAAAATTACACTCTGCAATAATAGCAAGAATCATTTGCTCCTGAATGCAGATGAAAAAACTGAGGCTGTGAGAGGTTATGTGACATATCAAAGTCAAGATTTTAAATCTCAACTGGCACTATCACTCTTGCATGAAAAAGAAACAAAGGGGTGACACATAAAATGTTCTACCTAGTTTTTAACACCCCCATTGTAATTTCCTTTGTTAGTTGAGCTTCATTGGTCTGACAAAGATCTGAGGAAATGAGTCATAAGAGGGTAAGGTCACCAGGGCAAGTAAACAAGATACAATTTCAGAAGTACTCACAGTTGTGTTCCCATAGAACTTGGCTCTCAATTAATGATGTTCCAGTTACTATGAATTGAAAAAAATTACCCCAAAACGTATAGAATATTAAACAACCATTTATTATGATTCTAGAGTCCACAGGTCAGGAGTTAGGACAAGGCACAGGAAGGACTACTTGACGTTGCTCTATGACACCTGGGACCTCAGCTTCAAAGACTGGGGACTGGAATCATCTGAAGACTCATGTATCTGGTGGTTCAGACTAACTACAGATGGGGAGACTTCAGCTCTTTGTATGGACCTCTCCATGTGGTCTCTCCATACAGACTAGTTTGGGCTTCCCGATACAGCGATGGTCATCTGCCTGGGGCAGGCATCCTAAGAGTGAGTCAGGCAGAATCTCTACCCTTTCTATTACCAAGTCTCAGATATCATATCGCATCACATTACATATGTTGGGCGCTATCACAGACCATACTGAGCTCATGCTGTGAAATGAGGAACACCTCATTTTACTACCTTATCTGTCCCGGGAAAACTGGAGACAGGATGCGCATGAATACCTCTAAAGAGTGATAGTGTCACCATCCCTCCAATGTTTACCTAAGAAAAACATTCCTTAAAGAGATAGAAATCAATTTGTGAGTAGCTCCCCGGCCCCAATTACCTCACAGAAACCTATAAAGTTAACCTGTTAACCAATTCTATTACACCTTCGCCATTTTGCTCCCTTTAAAATTCATCGTAAATTGTGCTCTGTTCTTTATAAATACCCCACGTTAAGCACCAAAATGTTGAGAGATGAACTCAGGGTACAAAGAAAGGACGGACAAGAAAGATGGCTTAGCTATGGCAGCTAAGGATCGTCTGGTTCAATACTTTCTTTCTTTCTTTTTTTTTTGAGACTAGGTCTCGCTGTTTTTGCCCATGGAACCGCAGACTCACGTTGCCCAGGGTACTACAGACTCAAGTAGTCTCCAGCCTCAGCTTCCCAGGTAGCTGGGATTACAGGTGTGCGCCACCACACCCAGCTATCTTTTGGGACTAGTTCTCGCTGTGTTGCCCCGAGCGGAATGCGAACCACGATTCCTAGCCCCAGCCGCTGAAGCTTATAGGCACGAGTCACGGTGCCTGGCTTGGTTCAATAATTTCAGCCGATCTTTACCTGCCATAGCTAAGCTATCTCTCTCGTCCATCCTTTTTTTGTATCCTGCATTCAGTTCTCAACATATATATGTATATATCTATACATATCATGCATGTAGATAATCTATATCTGTCTCATAACAAATCACTCCCAAACTTCATAGTTTAGAACTACAAACATTTATGATCTCAGAGTTTCTTCAGGCCAGAAATCTGTGAGCTCAGTTGTTTGGGCTCAGGGCTTCACATGAAGTGGCAGCCCAACAATTGTCTGGGGTTGCAGACATCTGGAGACCCGATGGTGCTCTAGGTTCTGTCTCCAACTCACAGGAGCACTGGCAAAAGGTTTTTATTTCTTAATACATGGAACTCTCGGAGGGCTGCTCTGACATGGCAGCTGGCTTCCCCAAAGCAAGTGAACCAAGATAGAAAGAGTGTGAACAAGATGGACGACGTAGTGCCTTTTTAACACTAATCTCAGGAGTGAATCAACAAAACTTTTTCCCTGTGCTGTTGGTCACATAGACCAACCTTGGGACAGTGTAGGAAGAAACCACACAGCATGTAGGGGACCTTTTGGAAAATAAAATCTGTCATAAAAATAGTTATATATGCATACCCTCCCTCCTCTTATCTTTTTAAAATATGATCTATATTTTGTTCTACTGGATCTTCACATCTCCCACTTCTGACATACAGAAGGCACTCAATAAATACTGTTTAAGTGGGTGGTTTGTAAGACTTTACTAGAGCTTCCCAGAACCAGTGTTCCTCCATTCCTGCACATAAAGGCCTCTTTCTATAGATGGGTGTACCTGGTGATTGTTTTTGGACAATTAAATATGAATGGAAACGACCTTGCTAGGTTAAGAGAGTGGAAAACACAGTTGTGATCCAATAGTTTCTCTTTCCTGCATGGCATCCCCTAAAATGTAGAAGACAAAAGTTCCAGCAGGTACAACTATAATACCAACAGATCCTGTTAACTTTGACCCCAGATCTGAGTGGCTGTGTGGACAGACACTCACCAGCGTGATGCAGACAGCAAGCCTGCAGGAAGTCTGAGCTCTTTTGGAGTTGCCTGTGAAGGAGCTCAAGCCTATCCTGATTATAGGGATGTTACTTCTGTGATCAATCGCATTAGCCCCAAGTTGTAGATGGAAAAACTAGAGTTCAAAGAAGCTAAAAGACTTGGTAGAGATGGAGCAGTAAGTAAGCAGTGGAGCTGAGTTTTGAATTGATCCTTTTGTCAACCAGTTTGGGAGGTAGCATGTGGTTAAGTTCATGAAGGCTTTTGTCAATGAGCTTAAACTGACACCTGATGAGTCAATCACTAGAATTCTCTAAGTTTCAGAGGTCTGTTTGTAATGTTGGTATTTGTGTGTTATTTTCTTCAAGAGGTTAGTGTGTGGGTTAAATAAGAGCAAATACTATGATGGTGGTATAGGGGTGCATTACTGACAGAGGACCATATCTAAGGGGAACAGTAACTATACAAATATGACCAATGTATGAAAATAAGAAAACAAAAAAATTGCCAAAAAAGTACATTCTAAATCAGAAACCCTCAATGAATAATATTCATCACTGTTATCATCATCTTCACAACTTCACAGCTTCAGAACAGCTAACTACTCAAGTTTCAACCTTTCCTTTTTTCCTGATTCTTTTCCAAGCATTTTCCAATAAAGTTCAAAGTTCCAAGACTGTCTGTTCCTCTGATTTCTGTTGGTGAAGATGTCAAGGTGACTTTTTTTTTCTTATAAAATCTAACACATTTTTTCTGTCAGTTTTTAACTTTTCTCTTTGTAACATACTTCTTTGGCATTTCTCATCAGCAGCTGTTAAGCAGGCAGTATGCAGTGCTGTTGACTCAAGCCAGCAGGTACAAAACAAAGCAGGTTCTCAATCTTCCAGCACTCAAAAACTATTGCGAAGTAAGATTTCTTTTGCTTGTTCTGGTAAACTTTTTATTCTATCATTTATTTATTTTTAACCAAGCTAATATTGAGGTACCCCCATCAGATATTACCACCATAGCGCATCCATCCCTAACTTACCCGTAATATACAACCACAGACCACTGTGCTTCCTTCCCCCTTTGTACTTTTTCCTTCCCAACCCTAGTACCTCCTTGGTGTTTCAGTTCTGTACTTAGCTATTAACTTCAGCTTATCTTTATGTAAGATATGATTTTTAAGGAAAACCAAGCTTAGCCTAAATCATACATGTATCTAAAATGGGATGAAGAGGCATCTGCAAAGCTTTTCTCATGTTCTGATTGAAGAATCAAGCATTCCTAGTGTAGGTATAATCAAGCACATGATGACCTACCAATGTTTTAGAATATTATGCAGTCATCAAAAAGAATGAAGTCAGAATATAAGGTTCCTGACTTAGAATAATGCTGACAATAAGGTTTCAAGTAAGGAAAAAGCAAGTTCTAGACCAGCACATAAATAATAATCCTGATTCTTTAAAAGGACTATATTTTAATTATATTTTAATGTGCTATAAACATATATGCATGTACACACATGGATACACACTCATACACATGCAGTCCTGTATGTATATGAGTGGAAGGATTATTAAAAATTGATCATTAAAGGATTATTAAAGGATTATTAAATTAATCATTCAAGGATTATTAAAAATTGATCATTTCTACTTTGGGACTTGGAGGTAGCAAGGGCTTCTAAATTTTAATGTATAACATCTATATTGTTTGAATTCATTTTACTGAACACATAATATGTTTCCTTCAAAAATATGAATAAATAAAGAAAACTTCCTTTTCCCCAAAGGAAAAGAATGTTGGTAACAAGAAGGCTCAAGTCCTGAGTCAGATATGCATTAAGTACATTGCTTCATTCAATCCCAGGTATTCGCTGCAAGGTAAATGTGACTGTCCCTGTCTCTCAGATGAGGATACAGGCTCAGTGTCAGGGTTCCCAGTCACACAGTTGAATGTGGAGCAAAATACATTAGGGAACAAGTTAAGCATTTTCCAAAAAAGCCTATCTGTACTCAATAAACATTTAGTACACTTTCTGCAAATTTACCTGCTTATCAAAATCAGACTTCAGCGATTCTTCTGTGAAGATGTGAAATTGAATCTTCCTGTGGCTGAAGAGTACGGCTGACTTTAGCATGACCAGTGTCTCCTCCAGTCGATCACCACAGGCCACCACAGCCAGGTGGATCCAGAGCTCGGGTGGCAGCACAGCTTGGAAATGCCTGGGTTCCCCCTGCCTTCTAGAAAGAAGGAAAACAAATGAAGGCTATTACTAAACTCATAAAAAAAAAAAAAAAAAAAAGCCAGTGAATAGTTGGAACGTTTCAAAACATGAAGAGACACAATCTGTTATATTTTATAAAGTGATAAGCATTTTGACAATTCTTCCTGCTTAGAGAAAAATACCATTTATTCCCATATTTATCCTGGCAATTGCAGCATGAGTCACTATTTGGATGGCTATTGGTGTCTGAGACTTTTTCTGCCAGTATTCAGCTGTCTTGTGCCTGCTGGCTGCCTACTGGCCCATGTTTGGAAATAGTATTGCTAAACTTTTGACAGCTGACACAGGGCTGTGTGCAGCTTCACTTGCATGGGCCATGGAAATTAGATTTGAATGCAACTTGAACAAGAGGAGGGTGGGTCATGGCTTTCCCATGTGAAATGAGCAACATGATATTTCCATCATCTGGAAGGTTTTAGGTTTCAGTGGAATGCATGACCACTGGACCAAAGGAAAATCATGCACATCCATGAGGTGAGCAGAGAAAACAACACATGTGCCTCCTTTACAGCTTGGGAGAGTCTTGAAAAAACAGGTGTTAATCCTAACTAGCTTGCTAAAGATTGTTGGGGGGTTAGGTATGAAATTCAGCTATTGATGTAAAACTCCTATGAATGAGAAATAGGCAGGAGATGGGGCAGGTTAAGTTGAAAATCACCAAAGTTTTAAATACCAAGTCAACAGATGAGAGGGGGATAGGATCCAAGAGTCCAGAATCATCATCCAACTATTTCCTCATAATAAAAGATTTGTTCCAGACAAGGAGATAGAGCCAAGCCTCAAACACACCACTGAGAAACATTTTCAGGCAAGTTGGAAGAAGTTGGCCTGGAAAAGGTACCTTGAGACAAATGAAACTAATTTACTTGCACAAAAGATTTGGAGACCAGGGAAACTTGGACGTCGAAAGTTACCTTCCTTCCAAAAACTTCAGTTTCAATCAGTGCACTACTCCACTGCTAGTTGCTCTGTTGAATAATGGCAGTCACGCTCCAGATTTCTTTCACCAGGAGGAAAGCTGAAAATGTGGGTGGAGCACCTTGGATAACTTGCCAATGTGATTACTTAAGAGCACGCTTGATAGAAACATGGCCTCTTGGCTCAGCTATGCCCAGATGTGAAGGGTTACTCAGATCTCACTTATTTGGGAGATCACAGAAAGAGAGAGTAGAGTTGTCCTAAGTATCTCCTGAAATTGTCACCTTCCTTTCCCCTGACCTGATGAAGCCGCCATCTTTCTTTACCTCAATCGCTGTCACAGCTCCCCAGATGGTCCAGGTGTCTCCAATTTTATCCTTAACCCCCACTTTATGATTTCTTTTTATTGGTGGCAATGATATTCATCTAAAATGCAAATACAGGATAGTGTTTTCTACTGTCCTCAAGGTCAAGTACAAGCTGCTAATCATAGTTCTTATCGATAGCTTTTGCAATTGTCCCTAGCATCCTCAGTCCAGGGTGACAGCCATACATAATAGTAGTGACAGTCACAATGACAATCTAAGTCTCATTTTCATCATGAGCCCAAGCTAGGTTGTCCCCAAGTCTTCCTGGGACATCTCTCCCTATTCTTCTCCCTCCCCCTCTCCCTCTTTTTCTTGCTGTGCCTATCTGTCTGGCAAAGTTCTCACTGCTGGGAAGACCTCACTGAACCTGCCCTTGCAGACATTAAGACAGAAAGAACTAATAGTCAAAGTAAACTGTAACTAAGTAACTTAGAAAGTTATGTAGTGACTTGAAGGTGCTATGAAAAAAATAGTTGAGAAGGGAGGGGGGCATAAGTGCTGGTGGGCCTGTACAGTGCAGAGTGGGGGGAAGATCTCACTGAGAAAGGGGAGATCTGATTGAAGAAAGTCAGAAAGTGAGCCCTGGACACCTCTGAGCGGGGAGCACTCTAGGGCAAGCAAAGGAGTTAATTCAGAAGCATGCCTGAATTCAAGGAGCCTTGCCTTTTCGACTCAGCTGTCATCTCTTCCTGAGTTTCCTGTGTGGGTTTTTAAACCTATTATTATAGCCACTGCCTAAGTGACTTACATGAAGGGTGGGAGGGGTGTGTCACAGATACAGTACCCCAATACAACCACCCTGTCTTAGTTCTGCTTTCTGCAGTTTCAGTTACCTGGGTCAACTGTTGTCCAAAAATATTTCAATAAGATGTCTTGAGACATAGCAAAAGCTATCGATAAGAACTATGATTAGACATCTTGAGAGAGAGTAAGGGAGAGACGCCACATTCATATAACTTTAATTACAATATATTATAATTGTTTAATTTTATTGATGATGTAAATGTCCTATCGCTTAATTTATTAATTAAACTTTATTATAGGTCTGCATATACAGGAAAAAACACTATATATATATATATATATAGAGAGAGAGAGAGAGTTAGGTACTACTTGAGGTTTCAGTCATCCACTAGGACCCTTGGAATTTATTCCCTGCAAACATGGGAGATATTATAATGTTAAAATCACAGCCAACTAAAAGTATTTCCATCAAAACATTATCCAAAATATGCTATGAAAGAGATTATTGCAAACACCTTTGTTTTAAATTATGTTCAATATTTAAAAACAGTATTATCAAAAGTACTAAATGAAACAATACCTATGTTAGCTCACATATCTACAATATGAACCATTACCCTGCTGCAGAGCACTACTCATCATTCAGCCTTACATACTGGAGTTTTACATGAATAAAAAATTTTAACTTTAATAATCATGGAAGAGCTGGGGACGGTCGTGCATGTTTGTAAGTGTCAGCCTATGAAGCGGTTGGGGCTAGGGATGGTGGTTTGAGTCCCGCTTGGGGCAACATAGCGAGACCTAGTCCCAAAAAATATAGCTGGGCGTGGTGGCACATGACTATAATCCCAGCTACCTGGGAAGCTGAGGCTGGGGATTGCTTGAGTCTGTGGTACCCCGGGCAATATGAGCCTGAAGTTCCACAGGCAAAAATAGTGAGACCTAGTCTCAAAAAAAAAAAAAAAAAAAAGTACTAATCATGGAAGAACTGTCAAATGATTAAGAGGGTTTCTTTTATTTTCATGTTGGCAAAAATTAAGGAATAAGAGTTAGATCATAGGAACTTCCAAATGAATGTGGAGATGGAGGAGAGCTGGAAAAAAACTAGGGGCAGTGCCCTTGGCAGTCTGGCTATATGCAGTAGGAATGAAGAGGCATACAATCTTCACTCTTCCACTTCTATTCCTAAATATGTAATGTGAAGAAACCCTTGCATTTCTGTATAAATCCCAAGCAGGAATGTTCACAGCAGCTCTGTTTACAAGAGTGAATTACTAGAAATAATTTGGTTGCCTATGCACAGGAAAATCTTGAGTGTATTTGTCATCTTTTAGTGGAATACCACATAGCAGTGACAAATGAACTAACCAGATGTGCTTATCTGTATAAGGTCAAAGGGAAAAGAACTTTTCTGCAGGAAAATAAAAACACACACACACACACACAGACATACACACACAAAAAAAGGAGGGCTGGGCACAGTGGCACGTAAGCTTCAGCCTATGAAGCAGCTGGGGCTAGGGATTGTGGTTCGAGTCCCGCTCGTGGCAACACAGCGAGACCTAGTCCCCAAAAAATAGCTGGGCATGGTGGCACACGCCTGTAAACCCAGCTACCTGGGAAGCTGAGGCTGGGGATTGCTTGAGCCTGTGGTTCCACAGGCAAAAATAGTGAGACTTAGTCTCAAAAAAAAAAAAAAAAAGGAAGAAAAAAATGATATCCTTTAGATGGAGCTCAAAAGCAGGCAAAACAACACTATATATGGTTCACAGATAAATGTAATAAAGTAAACTTGTATGAGAAGAGTGAATATCAACTGTCAGATAGTGATTATCTCTATGGGGTTAAAATTTTATTTCTTAAAATGAGTACAGGCTAAGTTATTATCTGAATTTTTTGTGCACAAACTATTTGACACATATTTATTTATAAGTAAAAAAAAGTTTGCACTCCTCTGCAACTCAGCAAGCTACCTCTCTCCTTTGCAGGCTTCAGTGATTTGGGACATCACACAAAAAAGCAGGGGCTGGAGACTGCAACCTTCTTGGTATCTTGTGACAGGTAGTAAAAAAGGAAAAAGAAGCCTATCCTAGTGGCAGTTCAAGTATCGGTGTTGGGATTTAATGAGTCCTTTGCTGTTCCCACTCCTTTACCTCTCACATTACATAAAAAAGCTCAGGCTTCAGGTAATAAATGCTTGTGTTGTGCATTCACAGAGCATGATCAAGTTAAAAGGTACAGAAGTGGTGTGCCTTTCACCACCTCTGACCAGTAGCACACTCAGCAGTGCTCAAATGTCACCCCCTACTCTGTGAGGATGGAGAGAAGTCCATTCAAGGAACCCCTTGAACTGTGGGTGGTGGGGAATGGGTTTGGGGATTTGTAGCACTGCTCTGACTCAAGCTTAATTATGTTCTTATTTATACTTTATTAAAGAGGGTAAGAGTGAAAGTTTGCTGTCCAGATTTTTTTGTTTTTGTTGTAAATGTCCTTACTTGATAACAGAACAGCAGATTTATTGAAATAACTGTTCCAGAGAAATACACTGGAAGCAGCGGTGAGACAGAAGGAATCTGCTGCCTGCTGTCTAGACTAAAAATTTTAAAGAAACATAGCTAAGGCTGGAGTTGATAGTAGGCTCGTAGCCACTGCACTAGTAGAAGCTGAATGGAGGTCAGCTTCACACAGTAAAAAGCAGACGTGACAGATGGCAGGCAGATGTCTGAACCTGGCTCCAGGTACAACTGACCTTAATCTTGGGTAGTTCAACTTAGAAGTGAAATATCCCCATTTGCTTAAACCAGTTTAAAACAAACTTAACGACTTATAACAACATTCAGAAAGAGTCCCAAAGTAGCTCTTAAAAATGTATTTCTAAGGGTTCAGGTTCGGGTGGAAGGAGCCACATCTCTTCCAAGTTACTGTACTTGGAAGGGAGGCCCTGGACAGGTAGCATCCTCCCATCTGGAGGGCGCAGTTGTGCAGGCCAGCTGCACACTGCCAAGGGTAACCAGGTCAGCCTGTGGGCCTCCATGTGGCCCAGGGCTCCCACCCTTCGACCCCTATCCAGTGGGAAGCAAAAGCGGAGAAGACCCCGGGGTAAGTCCCCCCAAGTCTGGAGAGCCCAGAAGGGGGGACAGATGGAGTTGCAGCCCCATCCACCAGTGGATGGCTGTTGCAAGGCAGCTATCTGCAGCCCAGATTGGCTGAGGCATTTGCCCCCAGGCCCCAGCCCAAGGGGGCATTGGGTACACGCAAGGACCCCGCCCTTATACCGGTGCGCAGATGGGCAAACGGGTGGGGGATGTGCCCCTCCATTTCATCACTCTTCAACTAATCTTCAGGAGGAACAAAAACATCTATAATACAAACCCCATCACAAAATGGGTGAGGCACCAGGGAAAAATCCAGTCCATAAGCCTGAGCTGGACACAGCAGATGGACAATCAAAAGAACTAATCCAGGCAAGACAGGAGAAACATCTATAGATACACAGTTTCATGAAGTGCACCTATGCCCTCGCCGGGTCTGGCAGACCCAAGATCTCATTTTGGAGATACCTTCTGGGAGAGCAAGGTGCCCCTCCCAATTTATGGGAGAGGAAAGGAAAGGCATCAGGCCCCACAGCAAAGCTGCAAACTGAGGCAGAGGAGATCATCTACTATGGCCAATCACAATTGCCTGTTTCCACAGAAAAACTTCACCAGCAATGGCAGGGGGTGAGACCCTTCTAAATCTGACACCAGAACCATAAGGTAAAGCAGCAAAACAACAGAGATGGGGTTGGAGAAGACAGTCTCCAACGAGAAAGCATGGAAAAACCACAAATAAGAATAGACTGGCAGCCCAGTGCAAACTTAAGACTGAAAACCTACCATCACTCCTCGCCTTGTTCTGAGATCATAATCCTTCACCCAATGAAAGAACACTACCACAGGAAAGAGACTAATGGACTTAACACAGACTAGCAAACAACAAAGAGTGGGGTATGAAAGAATGGGGGGGCACTTGAGGGAGGAAGGTGGAAGAGATATCCCAAAATTCATTTACTGAGTTTGTGACTTAAAGAATAAAAAATAAAACAATTTTTAAAAAGTATTTCTAATCACTTAACTCACTCCTAATCTCCCCTTGAATCATCCTTTGAAATGCTTATTGAATCCATTCCTTCCTTGATGCTCTCTGCAAGCACTCTGATCCCAAGTCTCATTATTCTTCCAATTTTGTAGTAGAAGAGATACCCCACACTATCTAGTGAAGGGGGTTCCCCACCAGGCTGTGCATCATGATCCCTGGAGGTGTTTGCTAATATGTAAGCTCCCACGCTACAGATTCCAATTCAGCAGTTTGGTTGAGGTCCTGGAGTTTGCCTGTTAACACATGTAGATTATAGCCACCCCAAAGCTCAGCTTCAGCTAAGAACTAATGATCTGGGCTGACTTCTCTCTCCCCCAATCTCTTCCTCCCATGCCCTCTGGAATAACCATTTCGTCTACGGCCATACCACCCTGAACGCGCCCGATCTCGCCTGAAATAACCATTTCATTCTTAGCCTTTTCTCATAGTATTCTCTTCACCTCTTGCCTTAATGAAAACATGGCTGCCTGGTGAGGGTGCCATCTCCCCAGCAGGTCTTCCTCCACCACCCTAGAAGACTCCGACTGGCATCCCCTTTCTCTTCAATGCCACCCACCCTCTACTCCCTGCTGTGGAATTCACCTTCATAATTTATCTGGACAACAAACGTTCATTCTGACTCTAAGTCTGGGGGTGAAACTATTCCACCCTCTCCCTGTTCTTATGCCTCTCACCTCTCAGCTTCCAATTACTCCTCACCAATCACCAAATAGTCTGGCACACAGTCTTCCTCCCCACCCAAATTCCTGTCATCATTCTTTGGGACTTTAAAGGCTATCTAGAAGATGCTTCCAACATCCTGACCCTTCAGTTTTGTGATGCCCTACACTCTATTTTCTTCTTTCCATCAGAGTCACCCAGTTCTGTATTCATTTCCTGAACTTTTGCAAAAACTATTTCTTCCACCTGGAACTTTCTTTCCTGCTGGCTCTTTGCACCATACCCCCTCCTCCTTTGGACAGGACAGTGGTCCTCCCTGACTACCCACAAAGGCAGCAACAAAGCAGCAGACTTTCATTTAAGGGTTTTTTTTAAAATTTATTTTTAATTAAAATAATTTATTTATATATATATAAATTTCACATCTCTGTGATCTCTGGGGTTCACACCTCTCCCTGACCATTCCCACCCTGTCTCCCTCCGCAGTTGGTACTTGAATTTGGTTGTTGGCTTGTTTTGACTTTTCTTCATGGCTTTTTATTTACCTTTCCCATGTCCCATATAGTAGTGAAACCATTTGGTTTCTGTCTTTTTGCTTTTTGACTTGTTTCTGCTAATATGAACTCTTCTAAGTTCATCCATGTTATCATAAAATCGCCCAACGTCATTTTTAATTGATGAGCAATATTCCATTGTGTATATATACCACATTTTTTTTCATCCAGCCATCTGTTTTTGGACATTTCGGTTGCTTCCATGTCCTTGCAATTATAAATAGTGCTGCAAAAAACAGCCGAGCACAGGTGTCCCTTTGTACAAGCACTAAGGTCTCCTTTGGGTAGATTCCCAACAGGGCAATTGCTGGGTCAATGGTAGTTCCATTTTCATTAATTTGAGGGCCCTCCATACAGTTTTCCATAGAGGTTGGACCAGTTTACATTTCCAACAGCAGTGTAAGAGTGTCCCCTTCTCTCCACATGCTCGCCAGCACTTGTTGCCCATTTTATGGATGTGGGCCATTCTTACTGGTGTAAGGTGGTATCTCATTGTGGTTTAGATGTGCATTTCCCTTATTGCTAGTGACGTTGAGCAATTTTTCATGTGCCTGTTGGCCATTTGTAGTTTGTCTTTGGAGTCATTTCTTTTTAGTTCTTCTCCCCATTTTATGATTGGGCTTCTTGTTTTGCTTTTGTTTAATTGTGAGTTCCTTGTGGATCTTTGTTATTAAACCTTTATCACTCTTGTGGAGGGCAAAAATTTTTCCCCATTCAGTTGGACTTTTTTTTTGTTGTTGTTGTCTCTTTTGCTGTACAGAAGCTTTTTTAGTTTGATGTAGTCCCATCTGTTTATGTTTTCCTTCAATTTTTTTGCCATCAGTAGATTTTTCCAGAAAGGGATTTCTGAATTGTACTTCCTGGAGGGTTTTTCCCAAGTTGTTTTCTATGTATGCTATGGTTTTCAGGTCTGACATTTAAGTCTTTCATCCATTTTGAGTTGGATTTTGTACAATGTGTGAGGATGTTGTCTTGGTCCATTTTTTTTTGCAAGTCTTAGTCCAATTTTCCCAGCACAATTTATTGAAGAGGTTATCTTTGCTCCAATGTAAGTTTTTTCCTCCTTTGTCAAAGATTAGTTGACTATATATGTGTGGTTTTATTTCTGAGCACTCAATTCTGTACCATTGGTCTGACTGACCACATACTAAGCCACAAGGCAAACTTGAATAAATACACAAAGATTAAAATAATACCAACATTCTTCTCAGATCATAAAGCCATCAAACTAGAAATCAACAATGAAAAGAAAGCAAGAAGAGCATCCAACACTTGGAGACTGAACATGTTACTAAATGAAGAATGGATAATTGAAGAAATTAAAGAAGAAATTAAAACCTACTTCGAAACAAACAACAAAAAACACACAGCATTCCAAAATGTCTGGGACACAGCAAAAGCATATCTAAGAAGAAGGTTCAGAGCAATACAGGCCCATATCGAAAAGCAAGAAAATAACCTTATCTCCCAAATTGAAAAATTAGAAAAAGAGCAACAACAACAAAAATAATCCAAAACCAGAAGACAAAAAATAATAAGATAAAAGAAGAAATGAAAAACTTAGGAACCAAAAAGATTATCCAGAAGATCAACAAAACCAAAAGTTGGTTTTTTCAAAAAAATAAATAAAATTGATAAACCCCTCACAAAACTCACAAAGGAAAGAAGACAGAAAATTCAAATAAACAATAAGGTTTTTATTTTCTTCTCAAATCTTCCCTTAGCTGGTAATTACATAGGCGTTCATGGAATTTATAACAAATATACAACATGATATACAATCAGTGAATGACAATGCAAATAAATAAAAATGTCTTTAGAAAAAAGATCAGCCGGGCACGGTGGCGCGTGCTGTAAACGCCAGCCCATGAGCATGGCTGGGATTGGGGATCACAGTGGTTTGAGTTCCACCTGGGGCAACATAGCAAGACCTAGTTCCAAAAAAATAGCTGGGCGTGGTGGTGTGCACCTGTAATCCCAGCTACCTGGGAAGCTGAGGCTGGGGATTGCTCGAGTGTGTGGTACCCCGGGCAATGTGAGCCCGCAGTTCCACGGGCAAAAATAGTGAGACCTAGTCTCAGGAAAGGAAAGGACAGGACAGGACAGGACAGGACAGGACAGGACAGGACAGGAAAGGAAAGGACAGGACAGGACAGGACAGGACAGGACAGGAAAGGACAGGAAAGGACA